>WOVY01002035.1:0-133753 GCA_013436015.1 Rhipicephalus annulatus
TCACCTTGTACTCCCTGATTTGGTGTATTCCCGTGAGCTCCTAAGGCAAGCCTACGTATTTCACGTTGTTTAAATTCTAATCTTGCTTGAAATTCTGATCTCATGCACAAGACCGCATTGCCGAACGTCAGACCAGAAACCATGACCCCTTTCTATATTCCTCTCACAACATCATACCTATTGTAATTCCACAGTGCCCTGTTTTTCATTACCGCTGCATTCCTGTTACCTTTAGTCGACACCTATATTTCGTGTTCACTTAGGTACTCGGCCCCGTTGCTTATCCATAATACGCCCAGATATTTGTATTTATCTGTTATCTCAAGCGTGACCTCCTGTATTCTAAGGTCACTACCTTCATTGTCATTAAAAATCATGACTGCTGATTTTTTCTTACTTAATCTGAAATATAACCTACCTCCCTCATTACCGCAGATGTCCACCAATCTTTGCGAATCTTCCTTGTTGTCGGCCATTAGCACTATATCATCTGCGTACATCAATGCTCGTAGCGCCTGTTCAATGAGTTTTTCTTGTTTGACGAAAGAGAGGTTGAAGCCCAGTCCCCCTTCCCTCTAATTTGGCATCTAATCCTTGTAGGTACAACATGAATAATAAAGGTGACAGGGGACACCCCTGCCTAAGCACCCGTTTTACCTCTGCAGGCTTAGATACCTGTTTTTCCCAATTTATAATTACCTTGTTACTTCTATAGATATCCTTTAAAAGATTAGTGACTACTTCTTCCACGCCTAGTGTGTCCAGTATTCCCCACAATTACTCTTGAACCCCGCTATCGTACGCTCCCTTGATAACCAAAAATGCTAGCCACAGGGGCCTGTGTTCCTTTTCTGCTATTTCGATGCACTGTGTCAGTTAGAACAGATTGTCTTCCAACCTCCTGTGTTTCTGAAACCCATTCTGCAGTTCCCCCAGCACCCCCTCATCCTATATCCATGCCTGCAGTCTTTCCTTTATAATCTGTATCGCCAGCCTGTCGACCACTGATGTCACTGTTATAGGACGGTAGTTGTTTTTGTGAGCTTTGTCCCCCTTTCCTTTATAGATCATGCTCATCCTGCTAAGTTTCCATCCATAGGGAACTTCTCCATCGATTATTATTTTGCTCACTGCCTCTCTCAAAGCCTGCTTAGACTTCGGACCTAATGTCTTTATCAGCATAATTGGGATGCCATCTGGGCCTGTTGATGTACTACTAGGAACCCTTTTTTCAGTCCTTTCCCACTCTTGTTGTGAAAATGGAGCCATTGCGCCACTTGATTCATTCTTGTATTTTGTGGTGCATAAAGCACTTCTTTGTTGAAATTTTTCTGTCACCCTTGTTCTTATATATTCAATAGCTTCGTCCACTTCTAGCCTAGCACCTTGAGCTGTAGTCATAAACCTCTGCTCTAGGCTCGTCTCATTTCCTAGGGAGTTGATATGGTTCCAAAATTTCGCAGCTGCCTTTCTATCTTTTTTATGTACTTCTGCGAGCCACTGGGCTCCCTTTCTTCTAATCTTTCATTGATCAGAAGAAATGCATCCCTTCTACAGCTTAAACGATTTCCCATTTTCTTTCAACATCTTCTGTCGGTTCACCCCACTGCTTAGCATGTTGCTATGGCTCTCTTAACTTCCTCATCCCACCAACTTTTGCGTTTGTGTCTTCTTTTCCGGGGTGACTTGTCACGTGCCTTAGCAAGCTCTAGCTCAGTCTGATTAGATTTGTGCATGTCCACACTGTTTTATTATCCTCAGTGATTACTTTCTCAATTTGTTTAGTGGCTATTTCAATTTGCCTTTCTGAATAAATATTTTCCTGTAGTCGCTCATCTTGTCTCCTTCCCACTTTCACTGCTCTTCCAAAACTTAGCTTGATACGTTTGTGATCACTACCGAGACTTCCGGAGCCACCTTCATCTATGTGCATTCCCCTGAGCTTATCATAGATCCTATGTGACATCAATGCGTAATCTATCGTCGGCTGCAGCCTTCCTACCTCCCATGTTATTTGCCCTTCACACTTCTCGGTACTGTCGCAAATGATCAAATCAAGCCTTTCACACATATCCATGATCATTTTGCCTGTCGGGTCGGTATACCCAACTATATCTTCTATGTGTGCATTCATATCTCCTAGTATAATTATCTCGCACTCTTTTCCTAACTCCCGAATGTCCTTTGATATACACTCTACCATTACCTGGTTTTCCTCTCTGGCCATTGCGCCCGTCCACAAGTACACGAAACCAAGGAGTGCCATTTGCCCTGCCACTTCTCCTTTTAGCCATAAATGTTCCTTGCACTCATGCTTGACCCTTTACCAGTCTGTACTTTTATGAATGAATGCCCACCCCCTTTCTGCTGCCTTCTGTTCTATTACAGTATTCCCACGCGTAGTCCGCATTGTTAGGAAGTTGTGCCATGTCCCTGAGATGAGTTTCTACAAAACCGTATACCATCGGCCTCTCCTCCCTTAGCTGTTCTTCTATCTCTTCCCACTTCAGCCTGTTCCTACCACCGTGCATGTTAATATACCTATATTGGCTCGGCGCTCGTGGTTACGCCTATTTCTGCCCCGGACTCTACCTATCTTAGATACTGGTGCCACTTTAGAATCGTATCTGTCCATACCACCTGTCGAAGAGTCTCCCTGGTTTTTTTTTTCCTCGTTACTAGCTATCCTGCACCCCGAAGGGCCCGCTTGCCCCCCAAAAAAGCTACTGCGCGTCCGGCAAGTCGCCAACCCACCTCATGACCTAGCCGCCCATCGAAGTGAATTCTGTCTCGTTGAAAACCACCACACCTATGCACCTCTCTGTTTATTTCCACCACCTCAAAGGCTTTCTCTCGACTCATCCGCCATATCTCTTGGTTTGCATTGACAACCGCTCCTTGCAGGTTGCCGTAACGCACCGGTACCTCCGGTATCGGGCATATCACCACCTGTACCTGAGAAGTGGCACGCATGTCATTGACTCCTTTTGCCAGTGTAGTTGCTAGTCCTGCTGTATCTTCATTCAAGACATTGTTTAAACCGCCTGAAATTATCACGAGGTTTCGTCTATCAGCTGTAGTTTTGAGTTTTGCACTCGCTTGCGTCATGACTGCTTCCTGCTTGCGTCCTAGGAACGCCCCTACTGCAACCCTCTTGTCACCTCTTACCCTCTCTTTGATGGCTTCTGTGCATCGATTTAGATTCAAGTCACCGGCGATTATCACATGCAACTGGAGCGTCCTGCACCTGGGGGTTACTTGCACCTGTGACGCCGGCTGCTTAGTCCGGCCCCTCCTAGCCCCACCACTACTTCGCTGAAGCTGGGCCTTGCCACAATTGAACCGATTGAACCTGTTTTTTCCAAACTAGCTAGCTCTTTCTTCTCCACCGTTCTGGTTGCCGGTCCCCTACTGTTCTCTCCCTAGGCCACTCCTCTGTTCACCTTGGCTAGTGCTTCCTCGGCGGACTTCAGCCTTTCTCTCATTGCCCTCGTTGTCCCTTGCTCTGTCGCCAACGCAGTCTCGAGCTCGGTTATTCTCATCAGCAGGTAACTCTGTGTAACGATCAGTTTCTCCATTTTTTCCTCGACCTCACATTGCCTACACTTCGCGCCAGCCTCTTCTCCTTCCGCTTCTACCCTTGGCTCCACTTTCAAACCAACCCTACTCCCTGCACTTCACAGTCTTTTTAACCATGTCTTTCCGACAACAATTGTCCCTATGACTTGTCTCACTCGATGATTACAAAACTCGAGCCCTGCCCTACGAAAAAAGAGAAAGTATAAGCTCTACTACAAAAATTTGCGTGTTCAATGTACGTGCACCTTCCCCACGGGGTGACAAAAGAAAAAGAAAAACAACAAAAAAAAACAAAAATCACACACACGCACAAACTATTAAATACCTGGTGACTGACCCCCGAAAAAGCCGTACAATAAAATAAGTGCTACAGGGATTTATCTGCTGCCCTATGATTATAAAGACAAGCTCAAAACATGCAAAATAACTTATCTGCGCAGTCGATCGGGAGCGCTGAAAAAACACGTCCATCCACCGTGACAGTCCGACCCGCAGGTGGCGCTAGTGTGTCTTTCACTCACACTAGCGCCACCTGCTGAGTAAGTCATAGAACTAGGTGGACGAACTGGTCACAAAGAAACATGCATAGACAGACGGCTTTGGTAGGTTAGCCCCTGAAACATGAAATACCAGAAGAGAATGTTCAACTCTTTCTTCTATGTTTATTTTGAGAGCCTGGCCTTTTAAGGAGACTCCCTCCACTACATGATGTAGTTTTTTCGAAGTAGTTTCCATCAATAGCGGAGACCTGTGGCAGAACACGCAGAATAAGGCCCCGAAGGAATGGACGACCGTGTCGTGGCTTAACCTCGCTGCGCTGCTATAAACCAGCTCAAGCATCGCAACAACTTAAACCACTTCATTCAGTTTCGCCCTTTAAGATATGTCGCGAATCACTGCAAGCAATTCATTCTTTTACTTTATTCGCATATTCTGCAGTCTTTGCTTAAGGACAACGACGTTTGTTTTGCTCAAAATTTGCGACTCGGACAACGATGTCGACACCATAATTTCCGCAAAACGATCTCGTGCACGCTATTGCGTTAATATCTCTAGTAAGCATTGTCACGAGACTTCATGAGTGTAGGGGTCTTTTAATCAGCCGCGGGGTAGCCGGCTCTCGAGCGAAGCACGCAATCTTCTTTTCTTTCAGGGCAAGAGCCACTCTTGGTTGCATACATATGATATTGATGTATTAACGAGCAAAGAGTCCAGGAAGCTCAGCTGACCGTGCACCGGTACTTATGTTGTGGTTTGAAAATCGTGGACGTTTTGGTCAAACGCGCGCTTAATCATGTGAATGTCCAAGCTTGCCTCCGCAGTTGAAGACCGCAAGAGCACAGGGCAGCCGTCGACTCAACAGCTTTGACACATGTCTCCGCCATGCTGAAAACTCGACTTGCCGTGCAAGCAGAATGAATCGAAGACAGGAAAGAGCGCGGACTGTTTATCGCCAGTCCGCGAAGACCATGTGTGCAAGGTTTCACTCTATCGGTGTTATGCTTCATCGTCGTTGTCCATTTGTAGCGGACGTAGCCAGAATTGTTTTTCGGGGGGGGGGGGGGGACCTTTTTGAAAGGACCAATTTTGGCTCTCTATGTCATGACGGAAAAAAGGGCTGTCGGCCACCTCTTCAGGAGCGCCACCACAATGTTGGGATTCTGTATATTTTTCTTTCTTTCTTCACTCTTTATGTAACTTTTGTTCTTCCCTACATTTATTCTCTCTTCATACTTCCCTTTGTATGGTTTCTTTTCGTGTCTATTCCTTTCTTTCTCGCTCCTAAAGATATAATTATTGTCATCCTTTCCTTTCCTTTCTTTTTCTTTGGTCTGTCCTTTTTTTAATCTCTTTGTCTCTAGTTCTCACTCAGGGGAGAAGAAAGAGAAAAGGGTATGCATTTTTTCTTGCTTTTTTCTTTTTTTCATTTCTTTTATCGATTTCCCTCTCTTTCTATGATTTGCTTCACCCCCTGCTCTCCTCACTTAAGCTGCGTTAGAACACGCTTGAGCTGCATGAAATTTTCACGTGCCTTATTCGTGACGCCTAAGCGAGCAATAGAAAAAAGCCTCGAAGCTCTAAAATGTCCAACTGCGCATACCACGCGTGACTTGACCGCGCTGAGTGAGCATATATAGCTATACACGTTAATGGTAATATATTACATTCTGCATACCATCAACTTGTGTTTCATTGCTCGTCTGATCATTACGCACCGAGCTTTATCTAAGCTAAAGTAAATTTGGCAGTGTTTTACTGTGCACGGCCACATCATATATACGCAGTGTGCGAAAAGCGTCGGGACACTCCTTCCTTTGCTAAGGCAAACATGGCATGCCTCCAGTTTTCCTTCCACCGTCCGCTGCTATATGAAGTGGGCCTGAACTCAACTTGCAAATAGAGGTGCTGCCCAAGAAAGCGGCGAAGTGCCTTGTCGAGATCGATAACAAAAAGTAGTTTTTGTAGAACAGACAATAGGGTGAGTTGGCTGGAGTCTTCTCGAAAACAGCGCAAATAACACGAGAGATGCGTCCTGTTTGGTGTTTCTTGCGCTGTTCAGCCTGCTTGGCTCTAGTCGGATGCGGCAAAGTGCGCCGGCGGCACCTGGGAATCGTGTTTCGATTGCCCGGATCTCACGGGACTGCGAGCCGGCGGCAGACGCAACAGCCGAACACGGGTGACAGGCAAAAGCGCAGTCTACATGATATCAGCAACGTCCCGCCGTGCGCACGTCACTGCGATTACGCTGCCGGCCGAGGGTGATGATGGGGCGCGAAACCTTATCTGCCCAAGGCTGCGTTGCGGCTGCCCGTCTCCGACCCCCTTCCTTTGCGCTGTACACGGCTCGGCTGACTATTACCGAGGGTAAAAAAGTGGTTAACCATAATCTGATTTAAAACGACGGTCCCGTTACGATATCCACGAGGGTTTTACTGAAAAAGGGCCGTTTGGTATGGTATAATATTGTTCTGTTAGGCATGGTATACTAAATTTTATTCTGGTCCTGAAGATCAACGCCTCCCACGTTGGACAGTAAGGTTTCGACCACTGTATCGTGCAGCTTCTGGACGGCTCGCCATGAAAGATCTCCACTGTGAAGAACTGTTCGCCGCCTCTTTCCCCGTCAGTGTGCGCAGCATCTTTGGTGAAAGCCACAGGACACTGCCAAAGCAAACAGTCTAGAGTAATGATGTAATTACACTTGTCGCTATTGATTTATACCTCTTTTCCTGACATATCTAACTATTAAATTTGGATTCGGGTCAGTTCCTATTCGTAACAGCCTTGGAGTCACCGCGTGAACTATACTGACCTTAGCGTGTGGGATTCGGAATTCCCTTCTGTTCATGTAGTAATGCTTTGTGTCTTCATATCATGTGTAAATAAATAATACCCGTCTTTCTCGTGCATATCCTTGAGATTTCAGTCCTACAAAAATAAATGTTCGTTAGAAAAAATTTCATAGGCATGCGAGGGTGCTGACACCCCCTATAAAGTTCTCCGCGCCACGTGGCACACGTGGCTCGCACATAGGCCACATTTCGGGTTTACAACTACCGGGCGGTATGTGGCACTGTGCTCGTGAGCGTTTAAGGTAACAGGAATGCAGCAGTGATGAAAAATAAAGCACTGTGGAATTACAATGTATGATGTTGTGAGAGGAATATGGAAAGGGGTCATGGTTCCTGGTCTGACGTTCGGCAATGCGGTCTTGTGCATGAGATCAGAAGATCAAGCAAGATTAGAAATTAAGCAACGTGGAATAGGTAGGTTACTTTAGGAGCTCACGGGAATACACCATATCAGGGAGTGCAAGATAATATGGGATGGACATCATTTGAGGGCAGGGAAGCTAGCAGCAATATAAAATTTGAGAAGCGATTGAGAGAAATGGGGGAGGAGCGTTGGGCAAGGAAGGTTTTCAGCTACTTACACATGAAGAATGCCGATACAAAATGGAGGAAGCGAACCAGAAAATTGACGGGTAAGCACTTGGAAAACAGCAAGGGGCCAAACCAAAAAGAACTATCGGTTGAAAAGAAGGTGAAGGAAACGGATACCGACATGTGGAGAGTTGGCATGATTGAGAAGTCCGCACTAGAGATCTATCAAACTTTAAAGCAGGAAATTGCCAAGGAAAGGATCAATGATAATACTCGGGTTAGTTTTCTACTGTTTGAGGCCAGGAGCGAACCAAGACGTATCGGGCCAAATACGAAGGGGTAGACAAGATATGCAGTGCATGTGGAGAGGAGGAAGAAACTGCCGAACACTTGATAATGTTCTGTAAAGGGCTTCACAATATAGTTCAGTATGATCGCGCAGAGTTTTTCAAATTACTGGGGTTTGGGAACAGGGAGGGCAAAATAGACTTTAAGCGGGTAGAATTAACTAGAAGGAGACTATGTGATTGGTGGCTAAATCAGTCAAGGCATGAGTGAAAATTAAACCCTTTAATGCAAAGTACCAGTCCTCAACTTCACTTTTTAAAGGAAAAAAAGAGATTGTAGGCTTATGCCACAGGAGCGAAAGAGAGACACGCCTGAACGATAACCGATGCCAGCCAGGAACGTGAGCCGTGGCTTCACGTGCCACGGCCTAGCGCCTTCTTTATTTTCTTCTGTCGCCATCGCGCGCTCTCCGGTTTGCGCGCCGCCCGAACGAGGGCGCTACAGGGCCCCCCGTGTAGACTGGAAGTCGGAATGAGACATGCCGTTTGTGGTATTCCAACGGAAGATCAGTCGTAGATGAGAGGCTTTCTAGGGCGGTCTCCAGGTACGCCGGCTTGAGTCGGTCCAAGCTGACTGTCTCTTCACGGCCGTTCTGAAGTAGAGTGGCAGTTTTGGGGGTGCGGAGAAGGACGCGGAATGGTCCGTCGTAGGCTGGTGTCAAAGGTGGTTTGACCGCGTCGTGGCGCACGAAAACATGTGTTGCAGTGGCCAGATCAGGGTGGACGAATATGGTCTTGTGTTCGGAAGGTCTGGGTGGAGTGGGCCGGAGGTCTTGAACGCAGTCGAGGAGGCGTTGTAGGAATTGCTGTGGCTGGTCTGGTAGCTTCGTTGACGTGAAGAAGTCTCCCGGAAGCCGTAGAGAAGTGCCATACACCAGCTCTGCTGTTGAGCACTGCAGGTCTGCCCGGATGACAGCTCGTAAACCTAAGAGCACCAGTGGCAAGGCATCAACCCAGGTGGCTCTATTGAGGCGGGTAGTCAAGGCGGTCTTCAGTTGTCGGTGAAGGCGTTCCACAATGCCGTTGGCGCAGGGATGATAAGCAGTGGTACGGCAATGTCTGGCTCCGAGGATGCGATTAAGGCAAGTAAACAGCGAGGACTCAAACTGACCTCCACGGTCTGTTGTCACGGTGCCAGGACAGCCAAAACGGGATACCCACGTAGAAATGAAAACGCGGGACCCTGTCTCGGCTGTGATATCTTGAATTGGAACAGCCTCTGGCCAGCGTGTGAAGCGATCGACCATGGTCAATATATAACGGTACCCCAGAGACACTGGTAGAGGGCCCACAATGTCTAGATGAACATGGTCTAAACGACGGCCGGGTGGATGGAAAGGTTGGGGCGGCGTCTTAGTATGACGGGAGACCTTTGTCATCTGGCAGGGCAGGCACTTGCGCGTCCAAGCGCGCACATCACCGTTGATTCCGGGCCAGACATAGCGCTGGGTGAGAAGACGCTGAGTAGCCCGAATGCCAGGGTGACAGATGCCGTGTAAGTAGTGGAAAACGGTGCGTCGTAATGAAGCGGGAACGAAAGGGCGGGGAAGGTCAGCTGAGACATCGCACCACAAGCGCTCAGATGATAATGGATGAGGCACCAGGCGTAGTCGGAGAGAACGGGGGTTCTCCCGAAAAGCGGCAAGCTCTCTATCATCCTGCTGTGCCGAGGAGAATGAGGCCCAGTCGATGGCTTGGCGGTGGAGAGTCAACCGCGGCTATACGAGAAAGAGCATCTGCGGCGGTGTTGTCAGCTCCTTTCACGTGGCGGATGTCAGTCGTGAACTCCGATATATAAGCCAGATGGCGGAGTTCACGGGGCACGTACTTGGATGAGTTAGTGCGTAAAACATACGCCAGTGGCTTATGGTCAGTCAGCACGTAAAACGAGCATGCTTCCAGGAAATGCCGAAAGTGCTGTATTGCAGCGTAGATGACTAGTAATTCCCGGCCAAAGACGCTGTAGCGGGTCTCAGCAGGAAGTAGCTTCCGAGAGTAAAACGACAAGGGTCTCCACTCGGAGTTAATGCACTGCTGTAAGACGGCTCCGACGGCCACGCTGGATGCGTCCACCATCAACCGAGTAGGGGCGTTGCTGCGTGGATGAATGAGAAGCACGGTGTTAGCGATCGCTTGCTTAACAGCAGCAAAGGCGGCCTGGGCCTCTGACGACCAAGGAATGGCGGAGGACGGGCCGGCGGTCGACCGAAGGAGGTCGGTGAGCGGTCGTAGCAGTTCGGCACAGTGTGGTATGAAGCGCCTGGAAAAATTCACAAGCCCCAGGAATTGGCGTAATTGGCGCAGTGTTGTAGGCTTAGGATAATCCTGAATTGCTTTAACGTGGGACTGGAGAGGGCGTATTCCTTTGGATGATATGTGATGGCCCAAGAACTCGAGCTCAGATGCGCCGAAAGTACACTTAGAGGCGTTCACAACAAGGCCGTACTGCTGAAGACGTTGGAACAGAGCGCGTAGATGGTGCTCATGATCTTCAGGTGTGCGGCTGGCGATGAGGACATCGTCAAGGTACGCAGTAGGAAGACCCCGTGTGACCTCAGAAATGAACCGCTGGAAAGTTTGAGCCGAATTGCGGAGTCCAAAAGGCATTCGCACGTATTCAAACAACCCAAAGGGCGTCGTAATGGCGGTCTTAGGTATGTCGGCGGGCTCGACAGGAATCTGGTGGTACGCCTTAACAAGGTCCACTTTGCTGAAAATTGTGCAGCCGTCGAGGCGCGATGTAAAATCCTGGATGTGAGGTAGAGGATAGCTGTCGTGGACAGTGTTGGCGTTCAATGCTCGATAGTCCCCACAAGGACGCCAGTCACCAGGATCACGCTTTGGCGCCAAATGCAGCGGGGAAGCCCAAGCGCTTGACGACGGGCGGATAATGCCGAGCTGCAGCATTTGGTCAAACTCCCGTTTAGCAATAGCTAGGCGGTCTCCGAACAGGCGGCGTGGTCGAGCGGCTGCCGGTGTACCCCGGGTGACGATGTGGTGTGTCACCGTATGTTTAGGCGGCTGAGTGAGGTTGCACGGTTTAGTTAACTCCGGGAAACTCGCCAAGATTTTTTCGAACGGTGAGGAAGGTATTAGCATGCGGATGGCCATTGGAGCGATGTCGGACAGGACTCCCGAGATGGAGAGACGAGTCTTACCATCTATGAGGCGGCGCCGCCGCACGCTGACGTCCAAATCGAAGTATGAGAGGAAGTCCGAGCCGATGATCGGTTGAACCACGTCTGCGATGACGAAAACCCACTGGAAAATGCAGCGAAGGCCGAAGTCGAGGGTGAGAGATCGGAGCTCATACGTTGCTATGGACGAGGCGTTGGCAGCACGAAGCACTTGCCCCTGTGACTTTGAACGATCAGCCTTAGTCGGGGGCACAACGCTAATTTCCGCGCCCGTATCTATAAGGAACCTGGCGCCCGATAGCTGGTCCGTGACCATGAAAAGGCGGCTGGGACGAGAAGGGAGATCACACGCCGCCGTCAGTGATCCCGGCAGGCGTTTCCCTGCCACGAACATGGGGGTGTACACTTCGTGGCTCGGTGTCGGAAACGCCGGTGGTACCAGCAGAGGGGTGGAGGGCTGGGACTCCGAGCATCTCGTGTGCGTGGAAGAGCCCGACGACCGGAACGAGGCGAACGAGTCTCCTGCAGGGGGCTCCTGAGTGCGGCAATGGAGGCGGCGAGTTCGTCGATGCGGACCTCAAGGCGCGAAATCGCTGTGTCTGCTGGTGGTAAGACAGCGTTGACAGATGGGGAGGTTGCTTCATGAACCTGATCGGCGAGCTGCGCCAGGCGGTCGAGATTGACGTCGCCGGCCGCCGCAAGGACGAGGCGGATTGGCTGAGAAAGGCGTTGGAGGAAGAGCTCGCGAAGCAACGCTGAGTGGGCAGAGACGTCGTGTTTTCCAAGAAGGTGTCGCATTCGGCGCAGTAGTTGGGAGGGGCGCCTGTCGCCAAGGTTCGCCTCTGCAAGGAGCTGCTGTAAGCGGACGCGTTCCGAAGGCATGAATCGTTCCAGCACCTTGGTTTAAGGTGCTGATATGGCGTAGTGTCCGAGGGGTTGGTGAGGACGTCGGAGAGCTCGCTGGCAACGTCAGGAGGAAGGACGGAGGCTACGTGGTAGTAGCGTGTCGTTTCCGAGGCGATGCGGTACAGGGAGAATTGCGTCTCGACCTGATGAAACCAAACTTGCGGGTCCTGTGGCCAGAAAGTTGGGAGACGCAGTTGCACGGCCGAGACGTCCTGCGGACGTGAGGCTTGTTCGGTTGAGGGTGCATTCGAGTCAGTCATTGTCTTCGTCCGAGGTCACCACTTGTAGGCTTATGCCACAGGAGCGAAAGAGAGACACGCCTGAACGATAACCGATGCCAGCCCGGAACGTGAGCCGTGGCTTCACGTGCCACGGCCTAGCGCCTTCTTTATTTTCTTCTGTCGCCATCGCGCGCTCTCCGGTTTGCGCGCTACAAGATAAATGTAGTTGTTGGTTCACTAAGTATTACGGCTAGGTGGTGTTAGCCGCCACTTGATCTAAACGGTACAGCCACATAAATCCATCCATCCATCCGTCAGATTATCACCACCATCATTAGTGCACTATACCATCATCATCATAGATCGGCAGCGCTGGCGGTGACACCTGGCGGAAAGCCTGAATGGCGGCGCAGCGAAAGAAGCGAGTCTCTTTTGCTGGTTACATAAAATGACATAGAGTAACATAAAGATGACAACAGCGGTCACTCGGACCAGAAAGCGGTTGAGCTACGCAGATTCACCCCAGCCGTAAGATGGCAACACATCACTCACTGCTTCAAGGAAACACGTGTACTAGTTATTTTCTACAGTACCTTTCCTGGTGAATTATACGTCTACGTGTTTTGCATATGTGATAGTGACATGAATCCGTCTTTATCGTCTGCGATTGTACTGTGCGATAACGTCGGGCTGGGATCAGGCATGAATCACACGCGAGAAAAGTGCACATGGCGTGGACGCGACGGCACCGTTGTCACGATCCGTGTTCATGAGCATTTGCGCGGCAATAAAGAAGTATGGGCAGCAGCAGCGAGATGCCATAAAAGATGTGCAATAACGTGCTTGACGTGCGTTGTGCTCTTCGCATGTTTCTGCTTCCTCTCAGCTTGGCTGCTGGTAGGTACCATCAATACTATGTTAAGTGCGCATTGCCAGCCAGCCAGCCAGCCAGCCAGCCAGCCAGCCAGCCCTAAAATCACCCTAAAATCAGCCGCAGGAACCCATGGAAGTTTCTCTCTTGACATTTTATATTACTCTATGGTGGGACCCCAGTGCACGGCACCGCGGGCCATGGACCCTTGTGGTGAGTCAGGCGTTGGCAATACCGCTTTGTTTGTCAGGTTGTTGAGTGTACGGTAATATTGTGTAAGGATGTTCTAGCATGTTGATCACAATTGATGGATGATAATTTGGCTGACAATATCGCCATTTCTAAAGGCCGTTAAATAAATGTGTAAGTTGTTTGGCTTGGTCCGTTCCGACCGTGTCTGCTGTGTCCGATCACTCCAAGAGCGTGTGCCCGCAATATCATACAACCCATAAGAACAAGCGTACTTCACTTTTCTACGTAATCACAGTTCTCAGCTGTCTTTGTATCGTTGCACCAGTTTGCATATAGAAGTTCGCCGCGGGGACCTGTTGACAATGGTGGTCTCGTTGTCTTCAAATCACTGTACGCCAAGGCTTCTAGTGGGAGAGGAGGAAATAGTCACTTGGTACAAGGCCGGAAAAGTAGGACGAGTGAACGCTCAGTTCCAGCTGGCATGAGGACGTGGGTTGCCACAGAGGTTGACAATTTCAGACGACAGTTTGCCACTCCGTCGATTTCTGATGACACGTTTAAGTTCGGTCAGCGGTTCAGTGAACGTTTTGCAGTATAAAATTAGTTATAAATGTGGTTGCACATTCTATGAAATCAACCAAAGGAACTCCCTTTTGTCCCAGAAAGCGATAGGCACCATTTTGCGACTCAGGTGAAAAAATTGTTTGATTTTTAGATGCGAAGCAGCTATTGCAGTGTCCGTCCTTCTGTCACTTGTCCGCTCCTCCACTGCGCATGCGCCAACTCTCCTCCTCTTTTAGCGCAGGCGCGTGAGCGCTGCTTCCGCTTCTTTTCACCTCTCCAGTTTCTCCAGCATCAAGCGATGGTTACCAGCAGCGTTGGTCAGGTTCTAAATTTTGTTGTAGCTGCGCAAGGCGACGTAGACAAGCTTCTGTGGATGCCGTTCACCATCTTCCCGCTGCTTCGCATCCACACATAGTTTTCTTTGGTGGGAGATGGTATAATTTTTTTCGGTTTTGGTGAAGTTGATTAACGCCACTGCATTGATAGTTGTTCTGTTTTTGCCGTGGCGTCTCGCCACTTGTAACAATGTGCGAAAACGATGCATCTCCTGGGTTGGATAGCTGCCCGAACAAAACGAGTGAAGCGCCATGCGGTTGGTGAACAACACCTACGGCGGCGCTCAATTTGAAGGGAAGGTGCTCATCAGAGAGAAATACGACACGAAGATAAGTTGCTGCATCATGCGTTCATGGTAAATCCGGTAGTTACAGGAAGGAAGAAAAGAAAAAAAAATAGGGCGGTTAACCAGGCACAGAATTGGTAGTATAAAAATTAAAGAGCGAGAGAAGACAAAGAGACAAGAAAATGGTCGATAAATAGGCTGACGCGTATGTTACAGCGTCAGAAGCAAAGTTATAAGGGTGACAAGTGATTGCTTCAATACCGCCCCATGCGCTCCTTCTATTGTCATGAGACGGGACCCGTTACACGTGCCAACGCTGTCTTGCACACACCATGCTGGAACATTACTGATCACTTTGGATAGCTCTGATAAAATTTAGCGCACAACACGAATATTCTGGAACTAACGCGGCCGCCAACGATTACCTTGGAATCTTCCACGCCACATATTGCGATGCACATTGTCGCTCATCAGATTATTTGACCACTATCGATTGCGCCGATATTGTTGAACGTTGAGTCAAATTTTTTCGGGCACAAGTTCGCTCAAATTATGTGTTTCATATTCACCAGCTCTGATTTCTCTGTTAACCGTTACAACCACGTGACAATATTTAGCATAAATTATTGTCCACGCGAGTTCATGTCAACAGAGACTCACTGGAGCATATAGTTGGGAAATGAGAGTTTCAGTATTGCTCAGGTGCATACGCATAGTCTGCCACCTTTATTTGCTCTAGGCAGAATCAGTGGAAAAAATCGTTACTCGGCAACGACGCTTGACGATTAGGATGTAAGATGGGCTCACACTTTGCAGGCGTCAAACCGGATGTTGGTTTGATGCAAACCAATATCCACCCTACTTATTTCTTTTTGGTTTCGGAGCATCGCTATACTGGATTTGAATCCACGTCAAAGCTCAACTGTAAAGCTGGGAAGCGTTTTTAGGAGCTTGCTCCTTCTGCTTGGGGCTTGTCCATCGCCGTATCCTCTAGTTATCATTGCTCCCGCTCAAGGCGCAGCCGTGCTCTCTCCAGTATAGGTTCCTCGATGCACGCCGCGGGTGGAAAAGGGAAATGAGCGCATCGCGGAACCCTACTCTCCAGTGATTTAAAGAGTGTCAACTTAACGGCGTGCTACCGCTAAGGTGGCGCTCAGTTGTAGGCTACTCGTCATGAACACCCAGGAAGCCGAGGCAGCGGGACGGATGACTCGTTATGCAGCAGCAGCGCGGGCTCGCCGCCACGACCCTGTGGCGAGAGCTTGCGAGACCGAAGGAGGTTCGTCGACGAGCGGACCTTGCGGTGAGAGTCCGGGAGGCCGAAGAGACACACGGTGTGGCGTTACGTTCTCCGGAGCATTTTTTACAAGCATCCCACCAGCACCAATTTGTACAGACATCGCTATATCGAAGTTTCCATTCAAGATTATCTGGTTTTGCACTAACGCGTTCCAAGCGCGCTGCCTTGAGGCAGATGGCTCGACTCTCAGGTCATGTCTTTATATGTTGATCATTGAGCTTATACGCGTATAATTCACGGTCTACTAGATTTAACCTCCAAAGAAAGCTCCTTGATCGTCATTCAATTCGTGGATATGCGGGAACATTTTTTTTTTGTTTCCTTTCGCAGGTAAAAAATTATTCCTGTGTAAGGCCTTCACGTTAGAGAAGCACTACTGGCGGGACGAAGAATGTCGGTGAACAAACATACGGCACAGTAGAACCGCACAATGGCAGGACAAATCTAAGCGACTCCAATACGTATATATATCTAAATTTAAACTCAAGGAGCGACTACTCTTATGTCCTCGAATTCGAAAGGGCCGACCTCAAAGACGTCTATTTTTGTTTTTCGCAAATACGTTCTTCCAGCGGACACGCAGAGAAACGTATATATGCGTGTTTACAGCCGCTGCACTCGGATAAAAGAACCTGAACAAGGTCTTCGTTTCGCCATTCGCAGTCGCGTCACGCCGGCGCTTCGTATGGAAGTGGTACGCCGACGCTACCGTGCCTTTAATTTGTTCTCACTGCAAAGCGGGGATGATTACGCGGCCAGTGACGTCATGCATCACCTCCAGACATTCCGTTGCGCCATATAAGAATCAGTGGCGCCGCCTCTGACAGACATCCTTCGTGTAGACAGTTGTGCCGCTACATTATATAAGGGACTTGATTGATATGTGTGGTTTAACGTCCCAAAACCACCATTATGTGAGATTATGTGAGACATTGTAGTGAAGGGCTCCGGAAATTTCGACCACCTGGGATTCTTTATAACGTGCATTCAAATCTGGGCACACGGGCCTACAACATTTCTGCCTCCATTGGAAATGCAGGCGCCGCTGCCGGGATTCGATCCCGCGACCTGCGGGTCATCAGCCGAGTACCTTAGCCACTAGACCACCGCGGCGGGCATATAAGAACTTACGCAGAAATTTTTTTCCTGCTGCGAAAAAAAAATACGTTTCAAATTGTTATGGTTGAGCTTTGGTGTGGATTTCAAATCCATAATCATGATTGGGGTTTAAGAGGTCTATCTACTATTCTTGACTGCTTTTGTTTCGTGTCGCAATAAAAAGTGTACTACGTGAAGTGTCTGACCTTGCATCGGTACTCTGGAAAGTGTGTAGAAATTTTTAAAACAGTATTTTTCGATCCGCATTCGGTCTCCTTCCATCGGCGGGATGAATGCCCATAACATTGGTCGGTGGAGGCGATACCGCGTGCAGTTTTTGCAGGCTTCATGAAATTTTGTTAATTAATAAACCTTAGCGGTTGTTCAAGGCACGCACACACTTTGTTCTTAGTGAACGGCGGCGGACGAGCGTTTTTTTATTGCCGTTTGTAGGCAGGCGAGTAATGAATGGGAGAGTCCCCTTAATAACGGGCCAACATAAAAAGAAAACTCTTTTTATGTTGGCCTAATGCCTTATCTACTTCGATTAAATCGATCTTACTATAACCAGAGTCCTTCAATACAAAAGCATTGAAGGACTCTGCTATAACAAAAAAAGTGCAAATTTACGATCCATTTCTCTGCCTCCAAAGGCAGCATGACCTTATTTTTCCCACTAGTCATGTCTGCCCTTTATCTCTACTTTTCTGCCACCACTACTCCAATCGTCTCTTACTTGCTTCTATTGCAGATGTGTCCAGGTTTCCATGTTTGTTCCGAAATCCAAATCCTCATGTAGGCTTGTGCGCACACCTATACCTGGGCCGATATCCCCGCATTCAATCAGAACATGTCACATCGTTTTCTTAGCTTCCTCACAGAATGTACACTGTTCCTCTTCTTTCTTCAATTTCGCTTTATGACTACGCTTTCTTAGGCAACCCGATCTCGCTTCGAACAGTAAAACACTTCCCTTGAATTATCAAAAAAAAAAACTCTCCCGCCTTACTTCGTTCTTGCCCTTTCGGTATTCGCTGAGAGCCGGCTTCTTTTCGACCGCTGTCATAATACGTTTTCTCCTAATGTTCCTTGTTGCCATATCGCCCACATGGACAGCCGTGTATTTACAGGTGAGCCTCCAAGTTATTTTTCTCCGCTGGGCGTCCACGCTCTCACCTATACCTGTCCCTGCCCATCTATTCTCCTTCATTTTTCTAAGCCTCTCTGCAAATCTCATTTCGCTCTGAGCTTCACTTACTGCAAAGCCTGTCCATCGCACATCCCCCTTTACATCCTCATTTATCGTCTTCCCGTGAGCGCCAAACGCGAGGCGTCACCTAGTCCCTCGATTCACATCCATTCTTGATTGCACCGCTGACACGACTAAGTTTCCAAATGTAAGCCACTACGCTTTTCCACAGACCTCGAAGCACTTCGTATCCCCATAACGCTTATGGGACAAGAGCATGCTCGCTGCCACTGATGTGATGAACGAACGTCTCATTCGCACCACATTCAGAATTGTTTTCTCCAACAGTAGACAGTCTCTTAAACGTCCGAAAATCCCATATGATAATGAGAGCTGCCGTAGGAGAGCTCCAGAAATTTCGTGGATTCAAATCCAGTATGGCGACGCATGGAAACCAGAAGGAAAAGGTAAGCGCACGGCTTGTTTGTTAGGAACCCAAACTCCTATTTTTTTCCCTTTTTTAACGCGGCAGGCGAAGATGTTGGGCGAGCTGGTGTTTGTTAAACACTCTGGCAGAGCAAAGTTCGAAAAGGACAAGTCTTTCTTTGATTTCCTTATCGAACTTTGCGCGACTACAACATGCTTAGCATACGGAACTGGACTTGCAACGAGCGTTTCAACACACTAGTCGAGCTGACATACGCCAGCATATAAACGTTAGCGCATTAAGGAGCTCCTAAACTATCCAGACGTCGAAATTAAGTTATGGTGTTGCGGTTATGCACGAACACGTAGCCGCGAGAATTTTTTTTTTTCAGAAATGGCACGCCGTTGCGTGGCGTTGACGCTTCCGACGATGGAAATGCGGGCCTCACTCATCGCCACTTGTCAACTTACATCCTCTCCTCACCGCGTGACGCGACCAAACAGGCTCAGTTGGTTGCCTTATTCGAAGGTTGAAGGTTCGGTTCCTGCCCACGGCAAGTAATCTTTTAATCTACTTTTATTTCTCCACATTCACATTACAATTACTTCTAATACCAACCACTATACTTTCCTTGGCATGATTGTCTGTGAGATCTCATTATTACAGCATCATCATCATTAACATTCAAGGCGCATTATTTTTCCCACGGCTCTGCTTTAACGTGTTCTTCATCACCATTGTTATTGCTTAGCATCGTTATCAATGCGATCATTGTTAGGTTGAATGTGAACAGTTAAATTATTACCAGCAGCATCGTTCAAGATTACTTTGCTTAAGATGACTCTCCTTCAACACACTTAGTATCTCTTCAAATCGTAACACCCGCATCCGCAAGGTAACACGAAAATTACGGCATATGTGTCTTCATCACTTTGTTGACGTCTCGAATTATTAGGTTAATTGTAAACACATTTTCTTAAAGGCGTAACGCTACTTTTAATTCACATATAAACACTTTAAATTGACAGGGGGATAGCCGCCAAGGTCGATCAGTTGTTAGAGCATCGAACGGGTTATTCGAAGGTCGCAGGTTCGGTTCCTGCCCACGGCAAGTTATCTTTTCACCCACGTTTCTTTCTTCACATCTACATTACAATTCGGTCTAATAACTTCCCCCATACTTTCCTTGGCATTATTGTCTGTTTGATCTCGTTAATATTGAGTGAAACACGGAAAAGGAGCCCTTAAGTATACACCTATATATATATATGTAACGCATGAAGTGATGGTTGGTAGAGGTAGACAAGGAAGAAGTGCAGAATAGAATAAACACGGGGTATGAGCCAGGCCACGTCTCCCGCATCTAGCGTCACACGAGTCGGCAGGATGAAGACCTCCCAGCCACTTCATCAGTGTACGTCTCATCATCGACGCAGTTCTACACAAGACGCCCTGACCATACATCGATTACGGAATCATCTCCTAGCCTCACACAGCGACCAGCACCATGACAGAATCACCGACCGACCTTCCCATCCCGAAGTACACCGGAGCAGCGGACGATGGACCTGTACAGGACTGGTTCGACCTGTTCGAATTCCACGCTACCGCTGCATCTTGGTCGGAACAGGAAATGGTTACGAACTTCAGCGACTACGTTACCGGTGAGGCATTTAAATTTTACCTCACCCACATATTCGACAACGATGAGTCTTGGCAAAAGATAAAACAAGAAATGATCGTTTGGTTTAAAAAATACGATGACGACTACGACGAAGACTTGCTTGTAACCCGCCATCCACAGACAACTGCACTCAGTCGTCAATTTTACAGGCAGTCTTCAACCATTCGAACGCACAACAAGATTCGACCTCTGACAAAAGACGAAGTGGCACACGAGTTCAGTGGCAGACAACAACGCGTATTTTGGGAAAAACACAGCCATCGAGCGCGCCTCCCTTCTGCACGAAAGTCGGCATTTGCGAAGTCATCGCTTCAGCATATGACCCAAGACGTTGCCCAACCACCTAATGCCGTTCACTCTTCGTCTGGCATACGTGGTCCACCACCTGGGTTTTCATCGCGCGGTTCTTCAAGCGCTCCTAACGCTCACCATTCCCCTTATAAGGACGCCGTATTTATGGTAGATGACCTGGCGCCTCGGGAAAATACCTTGTCAAGCCACTGCCATTCAGAAAGCCGTTGTACTTCAGGAACGCGTAGCTCAATTCACCCGCAAAGAAACAAATATACGGAATCGGAACCACGTCAAGGCATGTTTGCGGCGATGTCATCCTCGGGAACTGGACCAACCCGAAGTCTAAAAAGTACGGAGTCACCATTGAATGCAAGTCTCGTTGATAAAAACGAATATGTATCTACTGCTTTCCTTGACACAAATGATGCTTGCAAAGCACTCGTAAATTGCGCTGGGACTACCGACAGCGTCTCCCCCTTCAACGGCGATGACTTCCCGCAATTTTCTCAGCGCCATCAACACACCAAGAAAAGACGACGACGAACGAAAACTTCAAACCATCCACAAACGACCGCACTCGGTCTTCACAGTCAAAAGGAGCCTTCACGCATTGACCAACCTCCTGCTTTTTCGTCGCGTGGATCTTCGGTCGCGCACAACGCCCACCTCGCGTCTCACGCGTTCACTATGGTCGGAATAGAGCGGAGAAACCCCGAGCACACTCAGTCAAGCCCGTCACCTACAGTTCAGTTTCATGCGCCAGAAGAGCTCGCATCGTTCGTTCCACAGAAAGACAGTCATTCACAATTAAAATATGGCCAAACCGATCCTTTCGCAGTGTCGCCGTCGAATTACCAGCCACCTGAGAGCCCAACCCACGCAGGAGGCTCGGAAGGATCAACTATCAAGCACTGCCCTGTGCCAGAAACATCCGTCAAGAATGGCGTTGCAAGAGCCTCAGCAGATTTGTCTGCCAATTCTGGGGCACTATCTTCACTGCCTGACACAAATCGCGACACCCTAACAAGTATCAACTATTTACTGGTCACGTCAACCTACGAAGAAAAGCGGGCTCATGATTCCAAAGGAAGTCCACCTCGTCAGACAGTGCAACATCAGCAATGCCATCAAAAGCAACAAGAGGAGCCACAACAGCTAAAGCGCCCACATCAACATCGGCAACGAACAACTAAAACTACATCACAAGGATACTTGCGGCCTGAAGAGTGTCATGATCTACATACACTAAAGAAAAGACTGATTCCCCATCTGAGCTATCTTTGCAGAAAGAAAAGCCAAGGAACTTTTCCGCACCAGCGTTCAAGATTGCGCCTTCGGTCCGAACATCTGTGTCATCACCATAAAAAACTCCCCAAAAGCCACAAAGCAACCGCTTGTGATCTGCAGGAACACAAGCAGTGCCCAATCAGCCACGATCAACGGGCATGCAAACTGCATGCACCGCATTTGTGTCACTCACGACGAAAAATGCGACGCCAACAAAACTGTCGATTTTGCAAGGCATTCCAGCATCGTTCATTCCTCGAAAAAACGCTGGCTGCGTTTCCGTCGGTTTCCATGCCCAAAGCATGCTTATGTCGTCCAGAGCGTAACAGCCAGCCTCACCCACCAGAGCCGTACTTGATAACCCTGGATCGCTGCCTCTCCTGTGAAGTCTGTGCGATCTTACTGAACTTCATTGTGATGTGGAACTACAGCCCACTTAGACATTTTTTTTGTGTTCCACGTTTGCTTGTTCATCATGTATTGTAATATGTAACGCGAGCATTCTTTCGGGGGGAGGGGGAATCCTGTAACGCATGAAGTGATGGTTGGTAGAGGTAGACAAGGAAGAAGTGCGTGCAGAATACAATAAACATGGGGTATGAGCCAGGCCACGTCACCCATTCATCATAGCGTCATATATATATATATATATATATATATATATATATATATATATATATATATATATATATATATATATGTGTGTGTGTGTGTGTGTGTGTGTGTGTGTGTGTGTGTGTGTGTGTGTGTGTGTGTGTGTGTGTGTGTGTGTGACGAACCACACGAGAACGGTGTAGTGGAATGGTAGAGAATGAGGAAGACAAAGACAAATAAATGGTTCATCGTACAGCCATCACGTCTCCTGCGTCACACTAGTCGACAGGATCTACCATGCCCTTCATCATGGCCTCATCCAAGAAAGTCATCAACATCCCGAAGTACTCGGGAGCATCTACGGACGTCCCCTTTGACAAGTGGCTCCGGCTCTTTGAGGTGAGGACTGCGACCGCGGCATGGACGGAGCGAGACAAGCTGTGCTACTTCTCCGATTACCTTGAAGGTGAGGCTTTCCGATGGTTTTTCACCGAGGTTTTCGACACAGACGCGTCTTGGGAGAGCTTATGTGAACGCATGAAGGAACACTTTACGAGCGGCGTCGCGGATCCTTTTCGCCAATTCATTCATTGCCGGTTGCGAACAGGCCAGAGCTTGAAGGAATACTATAATGAAAAAATGTCTCTCGGACGCCTCGTCGACCTAAAGGACACGCACCTTATATCAGGGCTCATCGATGGCCTTCCTGCGCATATGGAGATGGCGCTTGCTAGGCTCAGCTCGTCTACACCAGAGGCATGCCTTACAGCTGCACTTCGTGTAGAGTCAACCATGCAGAGAGTGAAGTTACATTGCTTTCCACCAGCTCGGAATACACAGATTAACGTAACAGATGACACAACTAGTCAACGTTCACGTAATTCCCCGGTACGAACACCCGTGCGTGAGTGCAAACACTGCGCGATGGATGGCTTACCCCGACAGATGCACTGGCGTAATGAATGCCCACGACGCGCAACCATTTCCGCCCTCTCTACCAACCAGGGAAACGAGGACGACCCAGAGTTCATGTAATTAAGTCCGATGCCCCAATTAACGGGTACCCTGTCAGCGCTACACTTGATACCGGAGCTACGATTACCTGTATCAGCGAAGCAGTGCTGAAGGCACTTCACCTGCAAATAATGAGGAATTCATACATCTCAGTTCAACAAGTCACATTATCTACCAAAACTTTGGGTCGCGTTAATCTTTGGGTCGCGTTAATAGGAAAAGTGACAAGAGAAATTCAGGCTCATGTTCTACAAGGCATGAAGAGCAACTTACTTCTTGGCTTGGACAGTGCTTGCCTCTTTAACTTGTCGCTGAACCTTGACACCATGACTCTACGCCAATGGAAAGACATCCTCCATTCTTGTACACAAAACCACACCACGGCTAACATGGGCGCGTCTTTGCAAGGTGTTGAAGTTTGCGATGTATTTCATCTAAGTAAAACTCAACAGCTGGTATTGAAGCAGCTTATCCACAAGTACGATGACATTTTTTTTTCAAGTCACAGGCAGACATTGGGTGCATTAACGGCGAAATGCATCGAATTCATCTCACCAACAATGTTCCCATTCGTAGAGCTCCTTATCGATGCTCAGAAACTGACAGCGTTGAAATGGACAGACAGATCAATGAGCTTCTCAAGCAAGGTGTCATACGACTATCTACCTCCCCATACGCTGCGCCAGCACTTCTGGCAGAGAAAAAAGGGGAAGGACGCACGCGCTTATGCATCGACTACCGCAAGCTGAACGAATTGACGGTGCCTGATTATCAGCCCATCCCTCGCATCGATGACGTTCTCGATTCTCTGGGGAAATCTACGTACTTCTCGACATTATACATAACGTCAGATTACTGGCACGTGAAGATTCACCCTGATGACATTCCGAAAACGGCGTTTGTCACACGTACCGGTCACTAAGAGTGGCTCGTCATGCCTTTTGGCCTTCGGACTGCTCTGGCCACCTTCGAACGGGCTGTAAAATTTATATTGGCAAAACACCGTTTGCAGAACGTCACGAATTACTTCGATGACATTGTTGTCTACTCTGACACGTTTCCAGACCACCTGAGGCATCTGGAGGGCGTTTTTAAAGCTTTGAAAAGCGAAGGCGTCAGACTGAAATTAAGGAAATGTCAATTCGCTCGAAACTCCATTGAGTACCTGGGACACAAGGTTTCGCATGGCACCGTCACTCCAAAGCAAAACAACGTGGACGCAATCCTACGGTTTCCGACACCATCACGCCCTGAAGAATTGCAGCGTTTTCTCGGCACTGTCAATGCTTACCGGCGATACATCGACCACTTCAGTCAAATCGCTCACCCACTGACGCGCCTGCTCAGCAAAGACGCCACCATGGGATGCGGAGTGTGAACTGGCTTTCACTCAGCTCAAAAAATGCATGACAGAAGAGCCAATCCTTAACATCTACGATGCCACTAAGCCTTGTGTGCTATACTGCGATGCATCCAACAGAGGTATCGGCGCCGTCTTGAAGCAGGCTGATGATGAAGGTAGAGAACACCCAATTGCATACCATTCACGGAAGTTACTAAAACACGAAATTAATTACGCCATCACAGAACTCAAATATTTGACAATTATTGACGCCATCGATAAATGACACTGCTATCTACACGGGAAATCTTTCACTGTGATCACAGATCTCGCAGCGTTGCAACGGCTTAAAAGCATCAAGAATCCCCGAGGCCGACTTTTCCGGTGGTCCTTGAAACTCTCCATGTACGACGTGAACGTCAAACACCAAAAGGGCATTGACAACATTGAAGCTGATGCATTATCTCGAAGCCCGGTAGTTCAACTCCTATCTGCTGAGCAACTGCGAGAACATCACAACGGCAAACCACCCGGAAAGCATACCATTGAGAACGGACTGAGTATAGTGACACGCAGAGGAATACGAAAAGTCTATGTGCCTTTTGCCCTCCTGTCTTCTCTTCTCCAAAAATCTCATGACGCTTTCGGTCATGTCGGGGTAAATAAGACGTTGCGGCTTCGCTCTCCACAGTACTATTGGCCCGACATCATCACCGACGTGAGCGAGTACATACGCCACTGCGATACTTGCCAGCGCTGCAAGAAACCGAAGACTAAACAATTTGGTTCCTTGGAGTCTTTGCCACCAGCGGAATAACCGTTTGATCTTCTGGCCATGGATACTATTGGAGCTTTTGGCAACTACGGCTCATCCAAAAGATTCATTCACTTAGCCGTTGATCATGCCACCCGCTATGTCTGGGCTTTCGCACACAAGAATGAGACTTGCGACGCGTACATCTCTTGCCTGAAAAGTATCTTCACTGCTGGAAAGCCGCGGAAGTTCCTTTCTGACCACGGCACAGGATTCACTTCCGGCAAATTTAAGCAGTTCCTCAAGAACAACAATATTCATCAGCTTTTAACAAGCTCACAACGCTCGCAGTGTAATGGCCTAAACGAGCGCACTAATCAGACGATCGTTACTCGCCTTCGATGCAAGATCAACGACGAACCCCGAAAACCGTGGCCGCGTCTCCACTCGGACGTTGTCGACGAGTACAATAGAACACCTCACAAAGTCACAGGTTACCCACCCTGCTTTCTTATGTATGGCACACCATCGTACCTCTATCTTCTTCCAGGTGTTACCGAAAATCTGCAGGAAGCTCGTACAAACGCAGTCCGCAATTCAGTAGCATATCACGAGAAAAACAAGATCATATATGACAAGACGTTCCTTCCATTAGAGCTTCAAGTGGGAGAATTTGTTCTATATGAAACACCCTGGCACCCGAACCGCGGCAAACTCAGTGCAATCATGGAAGGACCCTATACGACCATACGCAAGATTTCGGCAGTTAACTACGAGATCGACCGCAGCGTGGCTCCACTCGGTCGCCAGACTGACATCGTTCATGTCGGGAGACTTAAACGATATCATCCGCCCCTACATCTACGTGTCTCTCGGGGGAGGGGGGAAGCGTGTGACGAACCACACGAGAACGGTGTGGTGGAATGGTAGAGAAGGAGGAAGACAAAGACAAATAAATGGTTTATCGTACAGCCATCACGTCTCCTGCGTCACACACACACACACACACACACACACACACACACACACACACACACACACACACACACACACACACATATATATATATATATATATATATATATATATATATATATATATATATATATATATATATATATATATATATATATATATATATATATATATATATATATAGCGTGGGTGAGGAGCGGCACAGCGGCAAAGTGACTTCTCTTACCATGGACTATTTGTTGACATAATTGATTTACGTTCATAATTGATTTTAAGGCGCAAAAAAACAAAAACACGACCACAAGAGATGACACGGGGCACATCTTGTGTTGTTTTCGCGCTTTAAAATCAGTTTTAGGTTCATATCAATTTTCCACAAGAATTCAGTGAGCCACAAAAGGGGATGCGGCAACGTACGAAACTTTGGGCTATCCCATTGCAACTAAAGTTACACGAAGAAAAGATAAACCCTTTCCTCACTCTAGTAAAGCCAAATAATTAAGAAACTCTTGGAATTTTCATATGAACTGATAAAGAAGTGGCAGGCGTATACACCTCAACGGTTGACTTGAGAAGAACATCACCATTGTTCTGTGCGAAAATAACGCCGTTCCGTTTGTTCACAGAAGGTGTCATGCGGAGATGTTATGAAATGCTCGAGTTATTCTAACATTTCAAACTGATTAAAAAATGTGTTGACCAGCTAGCTTGATTCCAAAGCACTAGTAGGCTTTGTCCAGATACGCGAACTCTGGGACACAAAGGTTCGCATATTTGAGTTGGCAGCAATTGGCCACATTGTCATCATTATGCGTCTCTGCGACGTTTCACCCGCGTATTGTCGACGACACAGAAGACGATGGAGGGGCTACTGTTCCTCGCCGATGTCCTTTCCAAGTTTCGCAACTAGGGGCGAAGCTTGTCCGTAGGCGGCGTTCGCCGTTCATGCAAGGTATACCCACTATACGCCACGACGATGATGATCAAGATGACAAACAACAAGTCGCGTGCGACTCGTTGTCTCGATATGCTCTACGATGCATTTCGTATGACGAGAAACGGGAACATGCAAGGACATTGTGTCTGCCAACTTCGGGCTGGATGCAATACCACAAAGCAGTAATAATCATCTCAATGAAGGCAGTAGGAAATTCACAATACAATATACCATTTATGACATAACTGCACACCGCTTTGTCACTCATTTATATGCGTGATTAGTCAACGTCACGGGTGATTGACGGTAACATCGGTTTTGCTGCTTCGCCCAGGCAACATTCACTTTGTGAATATGCCGTGATTTTTTTCGAGCAGAGCACAACCTACCCTCCGAAAGCTTGGGGGCGCTAGAGTCCGTCTTAGCGGCAAGTGCACGACGGTCAAGGGCAGGAAAATGCCACTGTCCAAATAATGCGAACTCCCAAATTCCGCAAAGTTTAACAAAAGCGATATTCAATTAAATAGAGTCGGGCTTATTTTTATACTTTCTCTAGAGTCGGGCTTATTTAAATAGAGTTTAAATAGAGTCAGGCATATTTTTATACTATCTTTTAACAAAAGTCAGTATTTACGAATTACGATATTTAACGTGCATAGAGCAATTAATGGCTGAATTACGGGTATTTTGGTGCGCATAGCACCAATGAAGTGCAATGCATTTCCCACTAGGTTGCACTCGTTGCTTGTTAGAAAATACGTGTTCCTACCACTAAAATTTGTAACTTTTCAGCGTAATGAACTTATATGCGCAGGAGGTTTGGAACTACAGGCCCAAAACCGGCGCCTAAATTTCATAAATATGGCGAATAGTGACCGAACCGATTTGCTCTTTCTTATCTCGGGGTCTAAGTCGACCACCCGGATATCTTTAACGATCAGCTGAAGACGTAGGCGTGCATTCCTACCACATCTAAATGCAGCCCCACTGCCGTATTCGAACCACTGCAGCAGTACGTCAAGACCAGGTTCTGTTGAGCAATCCCTGCCACGTGGTACAAGCTGCCTCTTGCCAGAGGTACTTGTACAAACTGGTTCTTTTTCTGGCGGTTCCTTGTGTGAAGAGCCGGTGAATCTGCTCGCACACGGTGCAACCAAAGGGGGGCCTTTCAATGGCGTACTGCTTCTTCCACTCGAAGTAGCGCCTGTACTGCTCGGGGCGTCCCTGCAGCTCCAGCAGATACGCTGCCAATTCTCGAGCTGTCCTGAAAGAGGCAAAGTTTATGTACGACCCCGGAGGTGCCACCGCCGAGTAATTGGCGCCGCCCATCACGACGGGCACCATGGAGTTGAGCAGCGGTAGGAACAGCTTCTCGGTGCTGTAATCTTTGCAGATGGAGTTCTCGAAAGCCAGGTAGAAGGAGTAGTTTGGCGCGATTTCCCGGTAGCAGCCGAAGCGATGTTCGCGGCAGCGCCGCTGTCCGCAGCCACCGAATACGTCCACGGGCACGAACTTCTGCAGTTCCTGCACGTAGCTTTCGCGGCGGCTGAAGCTCTTGCAGTTGGACACGATCCACGCGACGGGTCTCGCCTTCGGTTGCGGCGCCAATAATGAAGGATCGACGCCGCTCGTTCTCCTGCGTACCGTCTTGAAGCTGTGCCTGTGTACGACGTCGGCGTCGAAACGGTACGAGAGAGTCCAATTGATGGCCAGCTCGTCCAGCCGCGAAGGTTTCGAGGGCAGCCTGTGTGGAGGTTCCATGGCGTACAACAGCCAAGCCTGGGCCATTCGGCGGCGGCGAGGCAGACTGTTCCAGAAAGACTTGAAGAAGCTTTGCAAGACGACCACGTCGCTGCTGTCCAGCTCAGCTCGGTCTTGGCTGAAGTTGCATGCAAACGGGCACCCCTTGACGGCATCGTGTCCGAACATGCGATGAAAAAAGTCGCGCCTAAAGCTGTGCCACATAAGGACGCGATATGTTCGCATTGGCGAGTAGTGACCAGGATACGTCATATTACTGTGACTGAAGACATTCAACGAGTATAGCACTGCACAGACGACAACGCACAACACAGCCCACGGCAACGCCGACTTGAACTTGCATCCTCTTCTCATATCGCATCTCAGACGCATCACTGTTCTTGCGAACTGCTGCCCTGCAACGAGAGACAGACCAGTGTTTCGGTCGGGGGGCTGCAGCTCACTGCTTGCCAGTATTTTAGTTCGAAAGCACTGAATGACGCGTAAGCACGACAGCTCAATTGTGAACTTGTGAACACACACTTGTTGGACGACGAAATGCGCGCCCGAACTTCCTCTTTTCATTTGTGCCTCAAGCTCTCTCTCTCTCTCTCTCTCTCTATATATATATATATATATATATATATATATATATATATGTGACGCTATGATGAATGGGAGACGTGGCCTGGCTGATACCCCATGTTTATTCCATACTGGACTTCTTCCTCATCTACTTCTAACCATCCCTGCCTTCTTACGTCACACGATTCCCCCTCCCCCCGAAAGATGGCACCGTTTATAACCTACAAAAAAATGTCCAAATTCGCAGTATCACGTCCCGACGGAATTCCACAGTCAAGTAAATCTTCAAGCCCGAGGGAGCAGTCCGGTGAACTCTATAACAACTCTGGTGGGCGAGGCTGACTGTTGCGTTCCGGACAGAGCGGGATACACGTGGATACTGACAGTACTGCTAGAACTCTTGTTCGGGCTGACCAAGGTTGAAACGCCTTGTTGCATCGGCAGCTCGGATGTCGTCGGGGTTGTATTTCTCGCCGTGAATGGTGCAATCCTGATGCTTCTTGCTTGCGTGCTTCTCGACAGACTGTGATGGAGTGCCTGAGTACTTGCGGTTTGCAAGCAGAGCTTGCGCGTCTTTCTCGGCGCTTTCGGCGGTGTTGCAGTCGGCGGAATAGGAGACGCTGGGAGCGTTTCTGGCGACTTTTCTTTGTCCGAAAGTGTCTGACGTTTTGTTGGTTTGGAGATCCTATTTTTCGATGTTCTTCAACTGGTGAACGCGCGTCTATTGAATTTGGCGTTCGCCGATGTCCTCGTTGCAGTTTCTCTCGTTGTTTTCTGAGTTTGTTAACTTCGTTTGGCTTGCTTTGCTGGTGCTGCTGCTGTTGCTGTGGAACGCATTGCGGTGAGATCCCTTCTTGAACATCGCGCTCGTTTCCTTCACAACTTGATGTGGGGCCAAGTCGGCAGCTGGTAGTTTGTGGGCTGTTGTCATGCACTTCGGGCAATGAAGATAATGCTTCTGAATTGATGGAAAGTTCTTCAGAAGCTTCTTCTACCCTGTTCACTACGAGAGGCTCTTGCGCATTGCAGCGTGCGACGTTCGATGTATCGGAACCTTCGGTGTTGCTTCCACTGTCGAGTGTGTATGTACCGCACGGTGATGAATGAACCCGTCCGGAAGGAACATGGCTTGACAGGGTATTTTCGTGCAGCGTCAGGCCGTCTACCGTGGTCGCAGCGTCCTTATGAGGCAAATGGTAAGCAATAGTAGCGCTTGAAGAGCCGGGTGACGGAAAACCACGTGGTGGACTGCGTATGCGAGGAGGAGAATTAAGAGTATCAGGTCGGTGAGCAACGCCCCGCGTCATATGCTGGAGCGAGGACTTTCGAAATGCTGACTTTCGTGTAGAAGGGAGGCGCGCTTGATAGTTAGGTGTTTCCCAAAACACGCATGGTCTTCTGAAAGTAAACTCATGTGCCACTTTGTCTTGAGGCAGTTGTCGATGCGCGCTGGGCTTTCGAATGGTTGAGGACTGCTTAGGAATTTGACGGTAGTGTGCGGTTGTCTCTGGATGGTTGGCAATGAGTAGGTCTTGGTCATAGTCGTTAAAACGGGTAATCATCTGCTCTTTGATTTTTTGCCATGACTCGTCGTTCTCGTATATGTGAATTAGGTAAAATTTGAATGCCTCACCGGTGACGTAGTCGCTGAAGTTCGTAACCATCTCCCGTTCCGACCAAGATGCAGCGGTAGCGTGGAGTTCGAACAGGTTGAACCAGTCCTGTACGGGTCCGTCGTCCGCTGATCCGGTGTACTTGGGGATGTCGAGGTCAGCCGATGGTTCTGTCATGGTGCTGGTCGTTGTCCTCCTAGGCGATAATTCGGTAGTCAATGTACGGTCAAGGCGTCTTCTGGGGAACTGCGTCGATGATGAGTGACTGATGAAGGGGCAGGCAGGTCTCCATCCTGTCGACTCGTGTGACGCTATGATGAATGGGAGACGTGGCCTGGCTGATACCCCATGTTTATTCCATACTGGACTTCTTCCTCATCTACTTCTAACCATCCCTGCCTTCTACGTCACATATATATATATATATATATATATATATATATATATATATATATATATATATATATATATATATATATATATATATATATATATATATATATATATATATATATATATATATATATTGTAAGCACAATATCCATATCTATATCTATATATTGTAAGCACTTAGATTCCTGTCCAACAAACCATTCCTGCGTGCATCGTCAACGCGCGGCAGCGCGACGCACCCATCTTCTGTGGTCTTCCACTCGACGACGTCGAGGTATGGCTAAAAGAATACGACATGATCAGTGTTTATAACCAATGGGATGAGCCTCAAAAACTTCGTCACGTCGCCTTCTATCTGTCCGATGTCGCGAAAACGTGGTTTTTTAACCACGAGAGCAGCTTCCCGGATTGCCCTACTTTTGCTCAAAGAGTCCGTAGAATTTTTGGAAAACCGAACATTCATTCCGAATGGAAGAAGCCCGTAGCTTCGTTTCGCTCTCTTAATTCAGTTATTATATTGAGTTCAGGATCTTTTTACAGTGTGTGCGGTGGGTGGACTGTCTCCAGAGTGGCAGCTCAACATCGGTGAGTCGGAGTTTCACTACGCATCGCGATCAGAGTTGCCCCTTAGCGGGCCCGTGCCTCATACCTGGCAAAGCCCGGGTATGGGGGACAACGAGATGCCGCTAGCGCCAAGAGGAGCACCACTTATCCATCCCGCTCGACTTCAAGTTGCTGCAGGCTCAGCAACAATATCGACGTCCCCTACAGAGAGCAGCGAGGCCTCGCAGTGCAAGAAGAGGCGTACAGAGGAGGAAGAGGTTGACAACGATGACGCTACATCGACGTACTGCCTTAATGACATGGCACAGATGGATACAGAAGCACCCAAGGAAGACGAGGGAGCTTACACGGTGGTCACCCATCACAAGAACAGAGCTACGGGGATACCGGTGGTATTCAGACCAATCGCTGCCGAGGACTCCTTCTGGAAGGTGAATCCCAATTGCATAGCGTCTGAGATAATCTCTGCTATCAATGAGAAAGTGGCATCATCAAGAATCAACAGAGACGGAAGTTTTTGTGTTGGAGTACGGTCTTTGTACTCGGCAAACAAGTTACTGCTGATCAAGAGTCTGGCTGGATTGCCTGTACAAGTGATGATACCTCAGTCTTACATGAAGACCCTAGCAAAGATAAGAGATGTTCCACTCGAATACAGTGATTATGACCTACTGGATTATCTTAAAGATGCTGGAGTAATCTCGGTCACACGACAAAAGAGATGGGTAAGAAATGAAGATGGAAGTGTCACAATGCAGCCCATACGAAATGTAATACTCCAGTTTAGACATGACATGTCATTGCCAAAAAGAGTTGTTCTCGGCTTTACGGTTCACATGCACTGTCGAGGAATACATTGAGCCGGCGGTAAGGTGTTACAACTGCCAGAGATATGGGCATAAGGCTAAGACTTGCAGGGGAACCAAGAGATGCAAGGTATGTGCGGGCGCACATGATTACAAAGAATGCACCTCGAAGCGTCAACCTAAGTGTGCAAACTGTGCTGGACCACATCCGGCGTCGTTCTCAGGCTGCTCTCGAAACCGTTTGGCATCAGCGGCACAAAGAGAGAAAATTGTAAAAGGGTACCATAAGATACAAAAAGGTCCAGCACCCAATGCGGATATAGTCGAAGAGGTTCCTGCAGCACAAAGAAGTGCAAAACAGTGGCGCCACGACTCTTATTCGGAAGTATTAAAGCGCTCAGCACCAAAACATCGCGTTGGAAAAGAAGTCCGGGCCCAGGAACATGCTGAAGTGGAACTTTCTACCAGGCCAGACACAGCCAAGGAGCCACTGACTACCAAAGGGAAGGGTCACAGCAGCTTGCTGAGTAAAACTTCTTCGAGAAATGCGATCTCGGCGGAGACAGCCGGAAGCGAGCAAGTCATTTTGCCAATAATCTTTGCGGCTCTCAAAGCAATTCTACGATCCCTGCCACAAGCAGGTTCTTTACCAGAAGTGAAATTGCTGCTAGATGTTGAGCATCTTCTCTTGTCGTAATCATGGCTACCGGACTATCTAACTGGTACAAAAGAAGTGCAATATTCCAGTGGAACTGCAACGGTTTGCAGAATAAGAGTGGAGATTTTCGGAAATTCGTCGCTCAGCACGGGTTTCCGATTTTGTGTATTTCCGAAACAAGAGTATCCACTAACTTTCGCTTGTCCAATTATGTGGTGTACCAAGCAGACCGTCCTGCTGCAAAAAGCAGAGTGATGTTGTGTGTGAGACGCGATATTCCGTCGACACTTGTGGCTACTTCAAAAACAGATGCGCCGGAATTTGTTAGATGCAAAGTGAAGTTTGGTAACGTTACTGTAACTGTAGTTAGTGTTTACGTGCACCCTCAAGCAAACGTTTCATACGCAGAGTTGGCTGCAGTGTGTAGATCTGACCATGATCCCATAATTATATGTGGTGATTTTAACGCACACCATGAATTGTGGGGTAGTGAGCGTTGTAGTGTAAGGGGATCTGCTATAGTAAAAATATGCGAAGATTATGGTTACACTATACTAAATGATGGTTCTCCTACGTTTATACGGGGGCATAACTACTGCAGCGTACTAGACATTACTGTGTGCTCCTCTGAATTAGCGGCTGGAGCAGACTGGACTGCAGACGCTGACACAAGAGGAAGTGACCACTTGCCAGTATTCATATATCACCCAAAGTTGAAGAAAACAAGAAATAATCGCACAACAAGAATTACAAACTGGGCAATCTTTCGAGAACTACAGAGACAAAATCTTGAACCCTGTTCTGACGCAGAAACGTATGCATCTAAGATAAAAATTTTTCTAACAAAAGCAACTCGTACAGTACTCATTCCAGATGGGTATCCGGGTGTTGACGCTGAGTATGAGAGGCTTCGGGCAATACGACGCCGATCTGAAAGAAGATATCGCAGGTCAGGTAATTTAGAAGATTTCAAGGTTGCACAGAAAGTACACACTACAATGCGTAACCAACTGCAGAAGCTTTCAACCAAAAGGTGGCAAGATTTATGTGCCTCACTTTCCCCATTTACCTCGGCGACTCAACTGTGGAACATGGTACGCGCCCTTCGACAGCCAGTAGTCCACTCAAGACCACTACAGGCTCTAGCGCTGTCTCGAGGAGTTAGCGAACAGGTGATTGCTGAAGAATTTTGCGATCTTATACTGAGAAATGGAGAGACCGCCCTATCGGAAAAATTGCCGTGGTGGATACTGGAAAACATGGTGGGCGTAGTGGAAATAATAGTGGGCGTGGTGGAAATAATAGTGGGCATGGTGGAAATTATGATGGCTATGGTGGGACGTAGTGGAAAATATGGTGGTTATGCCGGGACATACTGGTTGGTATGTTGTACAGATGATGGGTAAAGTGGAAATGATGGTGGAAAGCAGAGGCTAGATAGTGGGCAATAATGGGACACTCTGCCCACCATTGCGATAATGCTGGGTAGCCCTAAGCATATAGTGGGTGATGCTTATTATGGTGGGCTACATGGTGTACCAAGTTGAGAAACTCTTCCCACCATTGCGATAATGCTGGGAAGCACTAAGCAGATGATGGGTGCTGCTTGTTATGGTGGGCCACATGGTGTACCAAGCTGAGAAGCTCTGCCCACCATCGCGATAATGCTGGGAAGCAGTAAGCAGATGATGGGTGGGCTTATAATGGCGGGCTATTTATATAGTGTACCAATATGGGATCAGTACACTACATGTTCTACCACCATGATTTCCATCAAAGTTAGGCCTACCGACCGAGCCCGTACAATTGTGTTATCCGCGCTTCCGGGTTTCAGAATACAAGATTTCGACGATTAAGTATGACAATACAGCGCAGCCATGGCATCAATTAACCTAAATGAAGCATTTTTCATTGTGTATGGTGTCCGCTCAAGAAGCACCAAACATCGATGCGACGCGATTAAAGCACTCCCAGAGAACGTAATTAAGTGTCTTCTCACCGACAGCCGCCGGTCGCACTCGCTGGCACTTCTCTAGCTTTTGTACGAGAACTCAGACGTGGCAATTCATACGCTTGGTGAACCAACATGAAGCGTAATGTTTTCGGCACACTGCATTCGTTTTGGCCAAGCCGTTATGAAGTTGCTTTAGCGAAAAAGCTACAGCATTGCGCTGGCGCGACCACCCTCTACATTGCGCGAAAAGCATCCCAATACTCAATCAAATAAATTAGGCGGGCGTATCAATGGAATGAGACTAGAGGCGTCATAAAGCGTGAGCAGATGTCACCCTTTAGAACGAGCGCGAAACAGATATTAAACTTGGCAGACCCCGCCGGTAAACTGTTGCTGCTCCCCAGTCCACTTGGTTTTTTTCTTGAAGTTGTGAATTGTAAAAAAAATAGCACTAGTGCCGTTAACATAGTGGCAATCGTTACAGGCCGCAGTTGCTTGTGTTTAATAAATGTGCAATTTTTAGTAGCAGGTGTAGATCTTGTCTATGTTGTGTACACGACAAACATAACTTAAGTTGAACCGTGAGTTGGTATGCCAACTAAGTATTTAACACCCATACAACGTCATGTTGGTGTGGCGCAGTGGTTAGCGTCTTCGAATGGGAATCCGCAAGTTGCACGTTCGATCCTCCGTAACGCCTTGTTTTTTTTTACGGGACGGGTGTTTTTTATACTGTTTTTATAGAATTCTTTTTTATTTTTTGTGGCAGCTCGTCATGGTGATTATGACGTCATTTCGCGCTCAAGTGTTGCCGGCACTGCAGCACCCACCATACCCACCATGCGCCATGGTGGGCGTTTCCCACCATTCACCCACTACACTAATCCACTATAATGGTGGGTGGTGGTTTCCACCATGCCCACCATTCGTTTTTTTCCGATAGGGCGCCCAAACGAGCGAATATAAATCCTCAGCAGAATCAGCTTCGGCGGTTGTAACAAAGTCCTCTGCGATCAGTTCATCAGATCTGGATGACAGCTTCACACCAGAGGAGCTCCAATATGTGTTGTCTTCAGTAAAACGAACAAGTTCACCAGGAACAGATGGAGTTACACACACATGCTCTTGCTAATTTGTGCAAAAAAGGAAAATTACACCTGTTGGACATCTATAATAAAATTTGGCAAGAAGAAAAAGTTCCGGAAAGTTGGAAGATATCAAAAGTAGTACCGTTGCTAAAGCCAGGGAAGAGCCCTATGCAGTTGGACTCGTTTAGGCCGGTTAGTTTGACAAGTTGTTTTTCAAAAGTGATGGAAAAAATGATCAATGAACGAATTTTATGGTGGCAAGACATGAAAAAACTTCTACCAGAAAGCATAGCCGGCTTCAGAAGAGGTAGATGCACAATGGACTGCATTCTGGATTTGGTCACAGATGTGGAAAACCAACGAACGCAAGGAAACATCACTGTCGCTGTATTCCTTGATGTCCACCGAGCATACGACACAGTGAGTCACGTTCACGTTCTGGAAGGCCTGGCGTTACAGGGATTCAAGGGCAAGATACTGCGTTTTATCGCTGACTTCCTGAAGCACCGGAAAATTTTTGTAGTTACGCAGGAGGGCCCAACGTCAGAACATGTCGTCAACCAAGGAGTGCCACAGGGCAGCGTACTAAGCCCTACTCTCTTTAATGCAGTCATGGCGCAGCTCCCGTATAATCTTCCACCCAACATCAGATGTTCAGTATATGCTGATGATATAAGTATATGGACGTCTGGTCCATCGTTTATGGATATACAACAAACTCTACAAGAAGGATTGGATAATGTAGGTCATTTTCTAAAAGAAAGAGGTATGGCACTGAGTCTGGCCAAAACAGCCATACTTCCGTTTACATTAAAAAGACCTGGAAATTTCAAGATTATTCTGCAAAATCAGCCTATTAAAATGGTTAAAACTCATAAATTCTTGGGAGTAATTTTAGACCGGAGACTAACATGGTCGCCTCATGTCCAGTCCCTGGAACAAAAAGTGAATCAGGCCATTCGAATCCTCCGGCATCTCTGCGGGGCCAAATGGGGTGGTACTACAGAATCGTTATTAGCCCTACATGTTGCCTGGATACGCCCCATCGTAACTTACTCACTGCCCCTGCTGCACGGACTCCCAGCCTCCACCGAAAGGAGACTTCACTTGTTATTGGCAAGGAGCTTGAGGGTATGTCTGGGTTTACCACGGTCAACTTCCAGTGATTTAGTGTATGCGGAGGCTCGAGAGCCACCTTTGGCAGTACTGCGAACTAAAGAAACATCTCGAAATTTATTTAGAATTTTCACGCAACATGAAAGTCATTTTTTATCTGGTGCACTAACACAAAGAACGGCAACGATACTACAGGATAGTATATCATCATTTCAAGCAGTAGTACCAGAATTTAAACAATGGAAACCTTCAAAACCACCTTGGACGCTGCCACTTCTCAACGTTATCCGTGAAATAGACGGCATAGAGAAGAAAGCAGCCATGGCACCTCTAGTAGCGGCACAGTTGGTACTTCATCAGCTTCATGTAATGCATAATGAAAAAACGAAGGTATACACAGATGGATCATGCACAGAAGAAGCGTCAGCCTGTGCGGTCTTTATACCCGAAATTCAGGAAAAGAAGATGTACAAATTATCGCACAAATCTTCATCGACGACAGCAGAATTGGTGGCTATCTTTGAAGCAGTTAAGCTTATCTGCGAGAATCCAGATCCACGAAAATGGGTGATATGCACTGATAGCAAACTTGCTCTTCAGCTAATCAGAAATGTGAGATCACCTTACAGAAATGGTGAAATACCACAATGTATCGCAGAAACTGTGGAATATGCCTCATCGCAGGGTCACAACATCGTATTCCAATGGATACCCAGCCACATTGGAATAAAGGGAAATGAAGATGCTGATAGTCTCGCGAAGAAAGCATTGAAGGAAGGACGGGATTGCACAATCCCTATATCTGGGACGGATATTCGACATTTTATATCGCAAGGAGCTAACCATTGTCCGATGGAGAAGTGGTTTGAGAGCCCTAAATCAAAGGAAACGGTACTTTATGAAGTTGATCCACACAGAAAATTTTCCATAGCGACAGACCTTCCACGACACCTAGAGACATTGATCCACCGACTTAGATTAAAAGTAGCATACACAAACAGCTTCCTGCACAAGATACATCGATCCAACTCACCGGAATGCCATTGTGGTCACGCAGAAGAAAATGTTCGCCATATTCTTTTGGAGTGCATTAAATACGCGAAAGAAAGAGAAAAATTAAAGAACAAATTAGCAAGTTTGGACAGACGGCCCCTCACGATAAATAAACTACTTGGACCATGGCCTGAGATGCATCTTCAGAAAAAGGCAATAATCTTCCTGACAGACTTTTTAGTAGAGACCGGACTGGACAAGCGCCTATGACTGACAGCCAGAAATGAGTATCATGTAAAGTGTGGTCATGTATATACTGGCATTAGAGTAGGAAGGTGTGCGTGAAAGTAGTTTATGACTGTGTGAACTGCGTGAAGAAAACTGTGTATTGGCATGTTATTTGAACTGGTTTCAGTGTGCTATTATGTGTTTTTTTCCTTTTCCGTATTGTTAATTTTTGGGTACCGTTCTGTATTATTATTTTATTTTTCGCTGCAGAACTCTGTGATATGGAGTAGCCGAGGCAATAGGCTCCTCAACCTCTCCACAGCAAAACAGTTAAAACAACAACAACAACAACAACAACAACAACATTCCGAAGTGTCGAAACCAAAGCTCGATGGGCGTGCCCCAACTTCCCGGGGAGACGTACACTTCGTACATTGAAGACGTCCTTGCCCTTTGCCACCGCGTGAACTCGGCGATGACAGAAGCTGATCGTGTTCGCCACATCATCAAAGCGATAGGCCATGTCGCGTTTAACGCTCTGGCTGTTAAAAATCCCACCACCGTTGAGGACGTCATCACGAATCACGACATGTCAGCATCTTGATGAACTCCAAGCCATTCGATTGCACCCAGACTACCCAGACGCCGCCGGTCCCCTTCACCTCTACGACGCTCAACATCTCCTCTGAGACCGGCTGTACCTACTTCTGACTACCACTCGGAAAACTAGATGTTGCAGTTTTGGGAGGGAAAGCTGCATCGCTCGAACAAACACAAAGACCTCCAGGGGGCCCAGCCAACTTATTAGTGTATGCGGAAGGGGTACCAGTTCAGGCATTGGTGGACACGGGGGCTGCTATTTCTGTTATTCATGCGGATTTGTGTACTCGTCTACGTGAGGTTACCACACCTTATACTGGCACTCTCTTACGTAGCGCAAATGACTCGCAGATACGGCCATCAGCACAGTGCACCGTTAGAGTTTTCATTGATGGGATCCGGCATCATATTCAGTTTGCCGTGCTGGATTTTTGGGCTTTTATGCCTATTTTAGAATGGGACTTTCTTTCTGATGCTGCTGCTTCCATCTCTTGTCGACAACGACTCATACATATGCGAGATACGGATGATATTTCCCCGAAATTATCACGTGACCGGCTACGAACAGCCAATGACGTCCTTGTGCCACCTAACCACGAGCACGTTATCACGGTTATGTCTGACTCCATTGACCACGGTGACGTCTTAGTCAATCCATCAGCCCGTTGTCTATCCAGAGGGATTGCACTTTCATCGAGTCTTGTCCGCTTCTCCAACGGCACCGCATTTCTCGCAGTACTGAATATCATCAATGAGCCGATTCTGCTGACCAAGGGCACTGTTGTAGTTTCCAGCGTGGACACACAACCTATCTCTGTAGTGGCTTCGGATACCAGTCTGGTGTAATCACGTTCAATACCAACAAATGCTCCACCTACTACGGCTCATACCATCAGCACGGCTCTCACTCCCCCGCAAGCAGACGAACTACTGGCGTTGTTGTCTAAGCATAAATTTTCTTTCGACGTACATTCCACTGCTCTAAGCCAGACTTCTGCGGTGGCTCATCGCATACACACCAACGGAACTTCTATTGTCCGTCGTCGACCATACCGTGTTTCTTCCAGCGAACGCGAGGTCATCGACAAGCACGTTGCTGATATGCTCAAGCAAAACATCATCCGCCCCTGCTCAAGCCCTTGGTCGTCACCTGTCGTTCTCGTAAGAAAAAAAAGACGGTTCAATGCGATTCTGCGTTGACTACCGCGCATTAAACAAAGTAACCAGAAAAGACGTATATCCCTTGCCTCGCATTGATGATGCTTTAGATTCCTTACAAGGAGTGGAATATTATTCGAGCCTTGACCTGCGCTCCGGTTATTGGCAAATTACAATGCACGAGGATGACAAGGAAAAAACTGCCTTTGCCACACCCGATGGGCTTTGCGAATTTAACGTCATGCCTTTCGGCCTCTGCAATGCGCCAGCAACGTTTGAACGACTGATAGACACTGTATTGCGGGGCCTTAAACGGAAAACATGCTTATGTTACCTTGACGACATCGTCATATTTTCTTCAACATTCAAACAGCACTTGCAGCGCCTGGATGAAGTACTGACGTGTCTCGCAGCTGCTGGCCTTCAGCTCAACATCAAGAAGTGCCACTTTGCTAGCAAAAGTATTAAAGTACTCGGACATCTCGTCAGCAAAGATGGAATCCGGCCTGATCCCGACAAGATTACCGCCGTTCTTCACTTCCCAGTGCCTTAACGCGTCAAAGAGCTCCGAAGCTTTCTTGGCCTTGCGCCGTACTTCCGGCGCTTCATACGAGACTTCGCCACCATTGCTGCGCCACTTCACCAACTCCTTTCTTCGGGAGCGTCATACGTATGGTCGGACGAATGCCAAATGGCTTTTGACACCTTGAAACGTGCCCTCACGTCTGAGCCAGTGCTTTGTCATTTCGATAACGCCGCACCCACTCTCCTCCATACTGATGCCAGCGGACACGGACTCGGTGCTGTACTTCTGCAACGAACAGAGCGTTATGACGAACGTGTGATCGCATACGCAAGTCGCACCCTCACAGCAGCAGAGAAAAACTACACCATCACCGAGCAGGAGTGTCTCGCCGTTGTCTGGGCCATCCAGAAGTTTCGACCATATCTTCACGGCCGCCACTTTACCGTCGTCACTGACCACCACGCTTTGTGCTGGCTGTCGACGTTGAAGAATTTGTCTGGACGTCTCGGTCGCTGGATACTTCGTCTCCAAGAATACGAGTTTGACGTTATCTACAAATCCGGCAAGAAACACAACGATGCCGATGCCCTTAACCGCTGTCCTTTACAATCCTCATCAGACACTCCTGGCCTGTCGCCAACTGTGAGTGAACCCATCAAAGTGTCTCCGTCAGTTCATTCACTCGCCGCTGTCGATTTTCTTTCTACCTCCAACAATGACACGTTTGCATCCCACCAACGCAGCGACACTTACTGTCGCTCTATAATGCAGCGCCTTCAAGGCTCCTCTCGTCCTCCCAACGCTCGCGCCCATCGACAGCTGCGAAACTTCAAGACTGAAAACTCAATCCTTTACCGCTTTGTCTTCCACCCCGAAGGACAGCACAAAGTTCCTGTTGCTCCTCGTTCCCTAAGGGCGCAGATTTTGGAGGCGTTTCACGATGACCCCAAGGCTGGTCATCTCGGTTTTCAAAAAACCTATAAACGCATCCACAGTCGTTTTGCCTGGCCTGGCCTTTCCAACTGCGCAGCGCGATATGTTGCGTCATGCTCGCTATGCCAACGCCGCAAGCGACCCACTTCCTCCCCGGCCGGTCTTCTACAACCTCTTCCGTGTCCTGACGCTCCCTTCGATGTCATTGGCATTGACCTGTACGGACCGCTACCAATATCAGCTAGCGTCAAGCGCTGGATTGTCACAGCAGTTGACCACTTAACAAGGTACGCCGAAACAATTGCACTTCCTTCAGGATCAGCAGAGGACATTGCCAAACTTTTTCTGGAGGCAATCTTTCTAAGACATAGTGCACCACGCATCTTATTGAGCGATCGCGGCAAGGCGTTTCTCTCGAAACTACTCGAACAAGTCCTCCACGCATGTAATACGATTCATAAGACGACATCCAGCTATTATCCCCAGACTAACGGCCTCACAGAGCGCTTCCATCGAACTTTGACCGACATGATATCTATGTATATCAACGCCGACCACACCAACTGGGATACCATCCTGCCATTCGTGAGTTTTGCGTACAATACCGCTACGCAGCGCACCACGGGCTATTCCCCATTCTTTCTCGTCTATGGCCTTCAACCAACATCTCCGCTCGACATCTACTTTTTTAACGTCCCTGTGAACTCGTCATCGTCATCAAGGGAGCACTTAATCTCTCGCCTGGCCGATTGTCGCCGACGCGCCCACTTCAATACACAGGCAAGCCAACAAGAGCGGAAGACTCGCTACGATGGCGTCTACCGCGTAGTTCACTTCAATACTGGAGACGAAGTACTGTTGTGGACCCCAACGCCGGTTCCCGGCCTGTGTCATAAGTTTCACTCACGTTTCATCGGCCCCTACGCTATACTCGAGCAGACGTCTCCTGTTAACTATCGAGTAACCCCTGTTGTCATGCCTCCCGACGGCCGTTTTCGTGGCACGGAGGTTGTTCACGTGTCGCGCTTAAAACCATTCGTGCGCCGTACACCACCGTCATAAACAGCGGCCTAATTGGCCGCTTCCGCGCGAGGGGAAAATTAGTGTAAGCCCAATATTGACAACATTTGACCTTCATCTTCATCATCACGAAAAACGTCGTCTTCGAAGGGTTGATCAGGCGATTCGGCCTAATAAACGCCGTCGAGACTCCAACGCGGCTACTGTCTTAGAATATATATATATATATATATATATATATATATATATATATATATATATATATATATATATATATATATATATATATATATATATATATATATATATATATGCAATGACAACTAGCCCACCTATCCTGCCTGCAGCAAACCTTACGTACCCTCTAACGCGCTTATGGCTCGTACTGCGGACGCGCTCATAGAAGTTTCATGCTGATCAAGTCGAGTGTTAGGCGGAATTCCGTTTGGCCAGACAGGGACGATTGAAACACAGTGCCAACTAAAGCAAAAGTATACTTTCAAAAAGACGTCTCGTTCTTGTGACCAAGGCTTTCATGTGGAAGACAAAATGTCTTTTTAAAAATATGTTTTTACTTTGGTCCGCGCTGTTTACTTCGTGCGGGCCAAATAACCAGTGGATAAGCAACAGACGAATAAAGGCGACAGAGCAGCGGTTCTTTATCGAGAAACCAGATATGTTCCCGAAAGGTCTGGCTATTGGCTTTGAAGCAGGTATATATAACCAACGCTGAAAAAGATGCCCTCACCTCCCAGAAGGAAATCGTGAAGAAATGCGAATGCATTGCGTAGCGTATATAACTGGCGCTTCGCACTGAGAACGTAGCGTTCGAAAATTTTTTTCTTTTTTTTCTTACGCCGTGCAGCCAATATCACCACTCGCCGCACGTGGCTTTCTTCTGTCGCGAGAAACGCGGTATGCGTTTCCAGGTTTAGTAGCTAGCGTGCACGGTTAAAAAATACAATGGAGTGAACCAAACAAACCGCCTTCTCGGCCCGGCGTTGGCGTTTCACAGCGGCTTCTCGAGAACACATCTCCAGATGTCCTTGAAAGGCGCCCAGACAGCGAACGGTCGAGAGTGAGGCGCGAGCGGACGGGAAAGTGGGGAGCAGGGAGGAGAGAGAGCAAACGACGAGAGAAGGAGCGGCGAAGCACTGCACCTACACTTTCCTGCACTAAATCGCACCACATGCTCCGGTTGCTATGGACGAGTATAAGCGCGCGCGCCCGTAGCTGTTGCTATGGTACAGGGAGTGGGAGCGGCGCCGCGGACAACGCCGGATGCCCGACTAAGAAATGCATTCGCATTTAAAAAGGCACTATACTTGGCGACAATTTTTCTTGGCACTGAAGGGAAAGCTACGGAGGCGGAGCTTCTGCACAGGTAGCACTATGCGAAGTACTCCGTTATGGCGCGCGTCTCGTAACTCCGTGGAAAGTGACGGGTTGGGCGCACCATCAGCGTTTCATGTAGACGCAGAAGCCGCTTAGTGTTAGAGGTGCATGTAAAAAGGCGGGACTTCAAATCTCTCACGTTCAAAAATGCGACGTCACAAAGAATAAAGTAATTACGAACATTTTAATGGTGTGAGCTGCCTCCTGTATCAAATAGCTCTACGTAGAAAATAAAGGAGCAACATTCATATTTCACGTTGAAAACACGGGCGCCGCTTTGGAACTACTTACACTGGATGCACGCGATTTGGTTTCATAGCTTTCCCTTCAGTGCCAAGAAAAGTTGTCGCCGATTATAATTCTTTGCCACGTCGCAATCGCCCAACTAGCGCAGAGATGCTGCCAAACCAGACGAACTGACGCAACGTCCTCGCTTGCGAACGCCAAGGCGTTCGCATCGCTTCTAAAACAGACGAGCGTGCTATAGGAAATGTCGTCCATACATTTTCAGGGGTAGTGAGTAAGGAAAGAAATCAAGTGTAATTTCATGCGTATGAAAACCGACACTCTGTTACAGTGACAGAATGGGTACAAAGGAACAGGAACCGCAGCCTGTAATGGTGGATCTGGTCTGATCATACTAGGGCATCAGGAGGCATAAAATGATATCAGCTCGCGAAGTGCAGAATTTATAAATTATAGGCAGAAGCCAACTGCATTGTAAACAAAATTTATGGCGCTGCTGCTGACGATCACGACACATGCAGACCTTTTTTGTAATGAACTGTGTGCACTCCTTTCGCCAAAGCTAGATCAAGCGGATGACCAACGCCTGAAACTGCACTTTCAATAGACTCAAAATTCATATTGGCACGAGATAAATTCCGGGCAGGCACGAAACTATCAACGTGAAACGCGACGTCCGTGTCAGTGATGCGTTAGTACTCGAGCCTGCATGCGTCGGTTAAATCAACATGCGCTTTTTCTGAGCAAATACGCTCTCGCGCATTCTCTCGTATACAACAGGGTCTGCTTCAAAATAAGGGACGCTATATCCTGGTTGCATATTAACATTTTTTTTATTATGTTGCCAACTGTGCGTCTGCTTCTTCAAGCTTGTTGACGCTTCAGTTTCCCGGGCTCATTCTGGCTTATATTTGATCCAGCTGTTCCTGAATCCCCTTCTGTGTTCACAACCATGAAACTAAGGCAAACGCTGGCAACTCGATTCGGAATTAAGTCATATCGGTTGGAACAGAAATTGGGATACTCCGCCTGATGGTTCCACATTTTTTCTTTAATATCCTTTCGTCTCCTCCCGAGACGTCCCTAAACGTGCACATTGCGATTGCACCGTAAACGCCGAATGCTCACCTGATATCATTCCCATTAGGAGTTTTCGCTAGGGGGCCACGGAGTGCGGCTGCACTTCACATGGGCTCCTGCTTTTCATGCTAGTTTTTGTGGTTCAAAGCTATGCTAGTTCTGGGTTTCTGCACTGGCCGATTCACCAAGTTGCAAGGAAAGGCCTGACACCTCCCACTGAGTGGTGAGTGATCATCTACACCTAACTTTTAACATGTGGATGCCAAGGTCCTCTCCACTAACCCTTACGCCGTGAACCGACGCACGAGCGCGTCTTGCACTTGTGGTTCGCGTTGCATGTACACCCGCCGAACGCACGGGCCCGGAAGGAGCTTCGCGTTCCTCTCTCGACCAGAAAACCTTATTAGAGGGAGACGCCGCTTGCTTCCTGCCACGTAGGCTTTCAAAGCGAGTTGATGACTACTACAGGACCACAAGAAGAACCAACATCAATGCAAACCGAGGTGAACGCCGAGACGCCCACGGAGAAATCGGCATGGACGCATGATGTCGACAGTGGCGAAACAACAGGAAAGGAGCATATAGAATGGCTGCAAGTCGGACGCAAAGAAAAACGCGCGCCGAACTTGATTCAAGCATCCAACAAGAAGCCCGAGAAAGAGCCCGTGCCCACGCAAAAAGCTTCGAAGCAACGCAACTTGAAGATGCCCCCTTTTCCTACGGACGACTTTAAAATTGTCTACAGGCCACAAGCTGGACTCGACAAATCGAAATGGACTCTAACATCAATGCGCACGCTATCGGACGATCAATCGGTCTCATACAACAGGATTTCTACGACAACGTTCAAGTTCAAGTGCAGAACGTTGAAAACATTATCATTGCTAGTATCGCCGACACAGAACGCGCAACCAAGCTGAGAAGCATTGCTACCATTCAGTTAGGCGGCCCTTTCTTCAGTGTGAACCCCCACGTGAAACATCCCGACGATGTATGCAGAGGTTTCATCTACGGACTTTTCCCAGGAACCAGCAGTGACGAAATTGTAGCTGGCCTCAGAGTTGACTCACGATACACGGTCCTTGGCACTCGCATGCTTGGTTAGTCTTCCACCGCCGTCATCGCATTCGATGGCCCACACGTCCCGTACTACATCACCCACGAAAGTGGATACTACCACTGCAAACCCTATCGAAAGTCTGTGCAGTTCTGCCGCAAATGCGGTGCCATTGGGCACCGACAAGACATCTGTCCCAGGCCCAGAGACGACTTCTGTTACAAATGCGGACAAGACGCAGTCACCACAGATCACGAATGTATTCCCAACTGCAAAATATGCGAACAGCCTTATGAAACAGCGGACAAGGAATGCAAGAAGAAGCTACGACGAAACCCACCATCTTACTAAGTTAGACTACAAACACTCGAGAAAGAGAAAGCCCGAGAGAATGGCGGTAGTTCCCGCAGTGAAGACTTCCCCGAGCTTGACAAACCATCTCCTAGCCCCAGCGGCACATTGCACGACAAGCACGGCCGAAGCGAGTCTAGGTCTATTCTGCGATCGCACTTCAGGTCTTGCACAAGATCCCACTCACTCTCCGCCCAACACCTCAGCTATGCTGATGCAACACGCGCAGATTCGACTTCACTGAACAACAGTAACACTCAAGATTGCTCATCTGCTGAATCCACAGCATTCAAGAATTCGGAAAAAATGGTTTCGAATCGGCAAAAAGCTCTGCAAAGCCAGCATGACCAGCTCCAAAGACAAGGTGCAGTTGTCGATAAGCTCGTAAAACTATGCCAAGAACAAGAAAACATCATCGAGAAGCAGACTGCAAGCATAGAGAGGCTCACTCGACTATTCGAAGAACAGCACCAAGCTAAACAACTGGACACGAAACTCACCACGCCAGACATTGAAGCTGTCGTGGAGGCCAAAGTACTCTCCATTATAGAAACAAACGTCGCCGCCCTTGTCGACTCGCAGCTAACGGCGACAGTAGAGTCACAACGCATAGCAGCAGTCGAGTCGACGCTCGAAGCACTCGTCGTGGCGAAGTTGGAGCCCATCTCCGCCCAAATCGGTGACACGTTTACGACGCTCAGCCATAGGATGGACACTCATACAGCCCAAATCAACGATCTCAAGTCGCAGCTAACCAACTTCGTGGCTCATGTCAAGAACAACTGCATTAGTCAACTTGAAGACTGCTATGGCAGAAAAAGACCACGTTCACAGAGAGAAAAAGTTTCTCGCTCCTTCTCTCCCGGAGGCGAGCACGTAAACGTACAAGAAATTCACGAAGATGGCAGGCACTAAAAATAGGATTTCTACTCCGCAACGAACTTTCCGCATTTGGCAGTGGAACTGTCGACCATACAGACCCCGGCTGGCCAAACCTACAAGAATTTATAGAAGTAAATCAACACGACCTCATCGCTCTCCAAGAGAACAATACTGAAAAAAAATGTGGCTCACAGGATACAACACCGTCGCTCTGACCCCAAGAACCGCCATTCTACTCAAGAAAACTGTTGCAGCCCAGTACACAAGATAGAAGACACTACAGTTGAACACTTCATCGTGGAAGTCATACCGGAACAAAAATCGCAACAAAGCCTCTATGTCACTATCGTGTACAGCCTACCGCAAGATCAGCTCAGTGACTACGATTACTTTATCCGCGAACTCAGAAAACGCACACAAGTCACCGGTTAGTGGTCATAGGGGACTTCAATGCGCCCCACACAGCTTGGGGCTAAGCCATCACCACCAAAAAAGGTACGAGAGTCCATGACTCCACTCAGCAGCACGGCCTCACATGGTTGAATGATCCGCTCCAGTGGGAAACAGCATCTCGAGAGATACCGCCCCCAACCTCACCTTTACACAACACGTCACGAAGGTGGGATGGACCTGTCTCCCCGAGACGCTTGGTAGTGATCACGACATAATTCAACTCGAAATCAAATATTACCAACGACCTACAAAAACAGGCACAGCAAGACTGACAGATTGGAACGCTTTCAGAAACGAGCTCGATGGTGACAACGCAATAGCGGACATAGACGCCTGGCTCACCAAGATTCTGGATACCACCAAACGGTGCACCAAAGTAATGCAGCTTAACGAAGACAATCCGGCAGTAGATTCCCACTTACTCCACCTCTGGGAGGCCAGAAGAGTTTTACTGATGCGATGGAAGAGGCAAAAATTGAACAAGAAACTCGGGAAAAGAATTTCCTTATTGAAAGAAGAAGCGCGACAGTATGCCGAACACCTAGCGAGACACAGCTGGCGCGACTTCTGCGATAAGCTGCAGGGTACGCTCAGCACAAAGAAGACGTGGCGCCTGCTGCGGAATCTCCTCGGTGACCGCCACACCAAGACGCAGCAGCGGCAACGAGTACGTCAGCTAACACAAAATTACGACGGCTCGGAGGAAGACCTACTCCACAAACTATGCAACAAGCTGCGTGGTCCTGTCCAATCAAAGGCAATGCCACCACCACACAAAGAATACGAAAACATGCCCAACTCCAACCTTGACAGGCCCTTCACACTAGCAGAGCTTCAAGCAGCTCTTTCCAAGCTTACAAGAAACACGAGTCCAGGCAAAGACAGGATAGTCAACAAGCACCTCCGACAGCTACCCAATCAGGCTATGACTGTTCTCCTACAGTACTACAATTACTGCTCGGTCAAAGGAGAGCATCCAGCCGCGTGGAAGCATTCGGAGGTTATCATGATACCTAAGCCCAACAAGCCGATAGCTGTTTACAACTTTAGACCCATTTCTCTGACTTCGTGCGTTGGCGAGCTGTTTGAGCATATGATCCATTGCCGGCTCACGTCGCACCTTGAGGACAACGGGTACTTCCCAGACACCATGTTCGGCTTCCGCCAGCTCCTTTCTACGCAGGACATCCTCTTACTCCTCAAGGAAGATCTAGCTGATCACTTGAGCAAGAATAGCAAGTCGTCCCTTCTCGTCATTAATATCAAAAGCGCCTTCGACAATGTTAGTCATAAAGCAATACTACAAAATTTCGAAGATACTGGCTGCGGTTCCAAGATTTATGGCTATGTTCAAAGCTTCCTCACCGGTCGTACGGCCACGGTGGTAATATACAGCACACAGAGCAAATATTTGAGCTGCCAAACGGAGGTGCACCTCAAGGCTCAATTGTGTCACCACTCCTTTTTAACGTGGCACTCTTTAAGCTCCCCCGGCTTCTCGAAAAATTACAGGACCTACGTCAGGCCAGCTACGCGGACGCAAGGCAAGACCACCGAAGAGCAAGAAATCTGCCTTCAGGAGGCGGTCAATGTCATAGAGAACTACCTAGAAAGCTGCGGCCTCCATTGTGCACCTGAAAAACCGGAATTACTGGTACTCAGGGCCCGCACGCGAGGAAGACCCCCAACCTGCGAAGCGCTAGACCCATTCATCATCCTTCACGGGGTACAAATACCGAAGGTCACCTCGCTTGGCGTGCTCGGCTTGCACCTGCACCACGACGGATCAGAGGCTGCCACGTTTCCTAGACTTCAACGCACAGTCTTCCAGCTCCCACACCTCGTTAGGAGAGTCGCAAACCGACGCGGTAGCCTGAAGGAAAATGATACCCTGAGAGTTGTGCAGGCTCTTCTAACCAGCCGAATTACCTATAGAACCCCGTACCTTGCTCTCAAGGCACCCGAAGTCGACAAGCTGAATGTGCTCATCCGCAAAGCTACCAAGCTCGCCATGGGGCTACCTCCAATGGCATCGAACACCAGACTCTCAAAAATGGGTTACACAACAGCTGGCAAGAGCTGGTAGAAGCCCAACGGACCAGCCAACTCGAGAGGCTTAAGTTTACGACGATGGGCAGATCAGTCCTTGAACGCCTGGGCTACAGCGAGAGCTACATCTGCGAGGCAGACCGCGAAGAGAAGATGCCGCCATACCTGCGAGAATCGTTCAGCATCGCCCAAGTACCGCGTAACAAGCACCCCGAGTACCATCAGGAAAGATGAATCGCTCAAGTCGACACGATTGATTTGATAGATTGATATGTGGGGTTTAACGTCCCAAAACCACCATATGATTACGAGAGACGCCGTAGTGGAGGGCTCCGGAAATTTCGACCACCTGGAGTTCTTTAACGTGCGCCCAAATCTGAGCACACGGGCCTACAACATTTCCGCCTCCATCGGAAATGCAGCCTCCGCAGCCGGGATTCGAGCCCGCGACCTGCGGGTCAGCAGCCGAGTACCTTAGCCACTAGACCACCGCGGCGGGGCGCTCAAGTCGGCACCATCCGCAGAAGACACCAGCATGATCCAGACGCTCGCTACGTCAACCCGGCTAAATACCCGTGCAAAAACGCCTACGCTTTAAGTGTGGTCGACGCAGAAGGGCAAGAGATGGCATCCGCCACCCTACGGGTGCGGAGTTCCGAGTCTGCCGAGGAAGCAGCGATCGCCCTTGCCACTACGACTAATAAGGACGCGGTCATAGTTTTCACAGATTCCCAATCCGCTGTCCGTAATTACACACGAGACACACGAGGCCGAATCTCCGCAGAGGTAGGTAGGTAGGTAGGCAATCAACTTTATTGATTCACGACGGAAACATTTGAGGGGGGTCTGGTAGAAGAAGTGGAATCAGGATGACGATGAGCCCTCGGGCCGCTCTAGGTGGCCGGACACTGCTGTGCTTCGGCGAACCTTCTGGCCCAGCTCACTGTCCGGAGCTGTAAACCCGGTTGTGAGCTGCGCAGAGCAGCCTCCCATTGCTCCTGGTGTTCTGACCCTTGCCACGGGGGCTTGGGTTTGTTTGGACAATTCAGAAATATGTGCTGGAAGTTGGCTCTAGTGCTAGGACATAAGTTGCAATGAGGCGAGGTTTCGCCATGTGTAAAAAGGGAGAGAAGAAAAGGAGTCGTCACTGTGGCCATTTGAAGTCTGCGCCACAAAGCCTGGTAACTTCTGGAAAGATATTTATGTGGTGGGGGATACGTTAGGCGGGAATTTCGGTAAAGTAGCATAATATCGTGATAGCTGAGTAGAAGATCCCTGGCACCTCTAAGCGAAGGCAGGTCGCTGTGAGCCCGGTTGGCGAGTGCTCGGGCTTGGGTGTGAGCGGCCGCGTTGCCTGGGTGTCCACAGTGCGCAGGGACCCAGAGGAGGGTGATGAGGCGATCAGGCGGAAGAGATGATTCAAGAATTTTAGCAGCCGGATAATGAATTCGGAAAGTGGCGAAATTACGAATTGCAGTTTTTGAATCGGAAAAAATATACTCAGCGGAGGAGTGAACAATGGCTGAAGCAATTGCCGCCTCCTCTGCTTCCACGGATTCTGTCGAATTTGGAAGGGACGCACTAGTGACCATTTTTTGAAATTCATCTACGACGGCTACCGCGAAAGCTCGATGATCTACATATTCGGCCGCGTCTACATAAACTGCGGGAGAATTAGGGAGGAAGCGCTTCTGAAGGGACTTGGCTCGAGCTTCCCGTCGCGCCCGATTGTGTTCTGGGTGAGTATTTTTGGGGAGTGGCGGGATTAATAGGTTGCTGCTAACAGTGACGGGAACTGCGTGCGTGGCCGTGGTGTGACCAGGAACGTTGATTCCAAGTCGGCGCAAGAGTACCTTTCCTGTTTCTGTGAGTGATAGTCTTTGATATTGGCTGAAAAGATGCGCCTCTACAAGCTCTCCCAGAGTGTTGTGCACCCCAAGTTGAAGTAGTTTATCCGTGGCTGTTGATTTATGGAGATGGAGCGCAGTTATATAGGGATTACGAATGAGTCTGTTAAGTTGCTCGATCTCTGTAAGTGAGAGATAGAGGTAGGGGATAGAATAGGTAATTCTGCATGGGCAAAAGGCCTGTATGAGGGGGCGTGTGTCTGCTTCCCTCATGCCGCGATGACGATTGGATATGCGCTTAATGAGGGAAGCTGTATTATGAACTGAGGTGCAGATAAACTTTATGGTGTCAGCGTTCGAACCATTGTCGGAAATATTAAGGCCTAAAATATAGATTTTATTGACACTGCGAATAGGGGTGTCATCAAGCATGATTTGAATGTGACATGTATCTTGCTTTTTAAAGTCAATTACTAGAAGTTCCGATTTAGCCGCCGAGCAGGTGAGCCCAATATTGTTGGCGTGTTTAACAACAATGTCAGCGGCCAACTGAAGCTCCGATTCAATTTCGCCATGGTTGCCAGCATTGACCCAGATGGTGATGTCATCCGCGTACAAGGAGTGATTGATGGAAGAAAGTTTGGCAAGTTCCCGCGCTAGCGGTATGAGAGTAACGTTAAAAAGGAACGGGGACAAAACTGATCCCTCAGGCGTTCTCTTGCTACCTAGCGTGAAGGAATCGGTTTTGAAAGTGCCTAACTGTAGGCGGACGGACCTATTGCTGAGAAAGGCAGAGACATACCTGTGCGTGCGAGAGCCTACGTTTAGTTCACTAAGAGATTGTAAAATCGAGAAGTGAAAAACAGTATCAAAAGCCTTAGTCAGGTCCAATGCAAGGATGTCTCTGGTGATGTGTGGAAAAGTAGGATTTAGCACGTCTTCCTTAAGCTGCAGCATGACATCCCGAGTGGAGAGTCCCGCTCGGAAGCCGTACAAGGTGGAGGGAAACAGTTTTTCTTGTTTGATGTAGCGATTAAGACGATTGAGAATTACATGCTCCGTCAGGTTTCCTGTACATGAGGTAAGACAGATCGGTCTCAAATTATTAAGGTCTAACGGCTTATTATGTTTGGGTATGAAAGTCACTTTAGCTGAGTTCCATTCCTGGGGCAGCGTGCCCTGCTCCCATTGTTGATTCATGTAATCGGTAAGAGCAGCCACTGACTTGGAGTCTAAATTTCGGAGTGTTTTGTTAGTAATTCCATCTAGTCCTGGAGCAGATGTGGTGCGAAGTTTGCTTAGGGCGGCCCAAACTTCCGCCTCTGCAATTGATGCATCCAAGTCTGCATTGGGAACTCCATTGTAGGTAGGTAACGATTCTCGCCTTGGGCCAGGGAAATACGTAGTTTTAAGAGCAGTTTCAACGTCTTGCCCTTGTTTTTATACTTCAAACAAGAGTTTCGTAATTCGCTTATTACTTTTACATCGCGAGGAGCATGGATCTAACATATGACGAAGCAGGGACCAAGAGTTCATTATATGTAGAGTACCGTAGAGTCGGTTACATATCTGGTTCCATTGCTGCGATGAAAGTTCGGCTACGTGTTCAGTTACAAGCTGGAGTGGTTGTGACATTTTGCGCTTTAGTTTGCGATTATATTTTTGCTTGAGCCATCGTTTCTCCAAACTCTGATAGGCCTCCCATAGGTGGAGTAGCCTGCTGTCTACTGGATCGTGGATATGTGCTGCTGGGGCTACTTTTTCGCTAAGAGCTACATCCTGTTTAAGCTGAGACGCCCAGTCTTTGTGGTCTTGAATTTCTTTTTTTCGGGTTTCGGTCTCAGATTTCATGAAATTTGTCCCAGTCAACAATAGGTTTTAAATGAAACTGTGGACGAAAATTGGCATGGGACACTGTAATTGTTAGGATGTAATGATCACTGCCGAGGTTGACCCCACTGTGTGTCCAGTTAGCTTGTCGCACATTTTTAGTGAAAGTAAGGTCAGGGGTGGTATCTCTGCTCACACTGTTGCCAATTCGTGTTGGTGGCATGCAGTCAGTGACTAGAGTGCACCTGTTTCGCTGAATGTATTGAAGAAAGCTGGTGCCCTTCCGAGTGTTTCTCCTGTAACCCCACTCTACGTGTGGGGCATTAAAGTCACCCGTTACAACTATGGGAGCAGAGTTTGCTATTTGAATGGCCCTATCGATTGCTTCAAAAACAGCAGTGAGGCCATCTCTAGGATGAGAATAAATATTCAAAATAAAATATGTGCCTTGTCCTGTACGACGTGGGAGAAGTTCAAGAAAAAGGCAGTCACTGTAAAGATCGGAAAGGTCATGCGCTATAAACGAGATATTCCTCTGTATATATGTGGTAGCCCATGGGGAGCTAGGTTGCGAATGTACAGCCTGATAGCCGAGGAGTTTGCAAGTTTTTAAGGCTCCTGTACGGAGATGACATCAGGGGCCCGTGTAGACTACTGTATAGAAAGTGACAGGTTGTCGCTCTTGTTTCTTAATCCACGGCAATTCCATTGCCATATGCAGAGTGAAGAAGGTGAAGATGAGGCAAGGGTGACGGAGGGGGTTATGGCTGCGAAGGCGCTGGAGAGGGTTGAGATTGTCGGAGACATTCGAGCCGAGCAACTAACACGTCTAGAATACTCTCTATCTTATTGAAGCGTTCAGCAATTTGCGTAACGCCTAAATCAACCTTTTGTTTGAGTTCCCGGTGTTCTTTCTGAATTTTTTGACTGGTGTTTTTAAAATTATCCTCCGATGACTCGCGCTGTTCTGCCCTTATCTTTTTTGCTGGCTGTGGAGAGGAATCTATAATATCGGTCCCTGAATCGGCTGCCATATCAGGCTCTATGATGGTGGGTGAGATGGATAGGGGTGGAGAAGACGCGGGTGGGGCAGCTGTAAGTGTACTTAAACGTTCCAGCACCAGAGCCAACTGTTGCTTTAACTCTTGATTCTCTCGCATTAGACGTTCGATAGTTTCCTGAGTTTTTTAGAATTTGCTTTAGCGTCAGAGAGCATACAACAGGAGCAGGAGGCGTGCTTTGCCCAGCTCACCTTTCCGGGTTTGGTGCTGAAGTCATGGCTTTGTGATGCACTTCGTCCAGGGCTTTTGCTTTTGCTGCCACGGTTTCGTCCAGCACTCCTGCTTCTGTTGCTACGGTTTCGTCCAGGACCCTTGCTTCTGCTGCTACAATTTATATCGTCGATGCTTGAAAAAAACTCCTTCTCGAGCTGGAACTCGGGCTGCTCCTGCTGGTTCTCTTGTTGCGGCCTTTGTCGTGGCCGAGAGAGACGGCTGAAGCCACGCTGAAAGCGTTGCTTGCATGCCCTGTCACCTGTCTTGTGAGAGTCCCCACAGATAACGCACTGCGGAGTGCAGGCATAGTTTGGTTTGGTTTGGTTTGGTTTGCTTTATTCAAGGCAAAATTGAACAAGATTGCTTTGGGGGACACGACTAAAGGCTAAGTAAAAGCCTGGCTTGGTCGTGCCACCCTGGCAGCAAAGCAGAAACATACCACAAGTACAGTACGCAGTAAGTTACAACATCACGTGTTATCTTACACGGGTACCATAGTCGAACAGGAACTGCGAGAAGTGTGAATAAAAGAATAGAAATATAAACAGTCCTTATTCGAGTGGTGGCAAATACAAACAAATGCATGTTTTCTATCAAATAAATTAATAGTCCTCCGGGTGTTTCTGTCCGCATCTTGAGCGAGTGAGGCGATTTGGCAAAGGACACACATCTCGTCGGTGGCCGATTTTTCTGTAGTTTAGGCACGCTTCAACCTTCGGTCGAAAGTTGAAAACGGCGTAGAGGATGCCAAACATTTTTACTGACGGAGGAAGCTCCTCAGCCATGAAGTGAATGAGCACTGAGCGTGAGGTACGCCCCATGTCCCTTGCTTGGACTATTGGTAGAAGGGGATTCGCCCGACGTAATTCTTGAAGCAATTCCTGAGGTGATTCACCATTCCAAGCGCGGTAGATGATCCCTGCCCGTGCCCCGTCCGGGGGAGCTATGTACGCGTGAAATCCCAAATTTTTTACCACGTAGCGTGAGTTCTCGTATTTTCGCATAGTTGGCAACTCGGTCGGCGCAAGAAGTGGACACGGTGAAAATATTCTTCGCCAGATTGGTGCACACAAGATCTTCGTCGGTAACCACAGAGTGCAGTCCACTGTTCGCGACTACAGCCGCTCGTAACTCTCCATCGTTGTGTTGGGCCAGATCTACGCCCGCACTCGGACGAAAGACAATCTTGCAGTCATCGACTGGCAACCGTGGCAGTCGTTTTAAGTGACGACGCGCCACAGCTGTGTTGTCGAGCTTTGAGGAAACGCTGGGCGGTGATTCCGTTTTGCGTGCTGGCGTTTCGGCAGCTGACGCCCGCGTTACTTGACTGCGTTCCTTCAGTTTATTTTGACTGTTGTCGAGGTGAGCGTTGTGGGGCATTCAGGACTACACTCCATTCTTCTGGGTTGAATATCTGTGGCAAGTAAATCAGTGCCACTCACCTTGTATGCCATTGCGTTGCCGAATGAACTTGTGCACGCGCGTCGAAGCGCGAGCCCGACGCCGGTGCCGGTGGCGTTAGGGCTGACGAGGCGGCGTTCCCCCGCTCAGCAAGAGTGGAAGTTTGCAAAGCTCCTCAAGAACAAATAGGTTTGAGGCACTCACCAGCAGCGTCGGCAACTTGCTGAAGTTCAAGAGAGACCACTGTTGGCAACAAAAAAGCAGTCTTGGTTCAACAAAAACTTCGTAGAATACGGAGCCCATGCGAGGCACACCAGCCTTGCCTGGCCCCCTAGCGTAAACCCCCGTCTCAGCAGAAGCTCTCAAAATTTTGAGAAAGAGGCGAACTCCGCTTCCTTACACTTGCGTGGTATGGGTGCCGGGGCACGAGGGGCTCGAGGGAAATGAAGCGGCTCACGCCGCGGCCCGCGGTCACGTCAACCGGGCCTTCCTCAGCGCCTCGCTTGACCCGCGGTTTGCCAGCGCTGCATAAGTAGTGGAGACCGTACAACCGACATACAAAGCCATCCTACAACACTATCGTCTAGCTCACAGGTGTACCCGCCACCTCACCCCAAGCTGACCAAAGAAGAGGCCGCAGCATTTCGGAGACTTCAAGCTAACACATATACACACTGCACCCTACTGCATAGAATCTACCCAACGCTATACGCCTACAACAGCCCAATATGAGACGTGCCAGACACTCTGGCCCACCTAGTAGTCGAGTGACCATGGCGCCACGAAGATGCCAATACCACGCCCGCAACGACTGCACGTATCGGCCCCCTAGCCGACACGTGGGAGGCCAAGATTGCCGCACGTGACCTAGACGACCAACGAGGACTTGTCGCCAGGGCCCGGGAGGCGATTGCGGCCAGAGGATTCCTGGAATAAGGGACCCTCCCACCTAGGGTGACCCCGTGCTCACAAACTCGGGAACACTGCTTCGAAAAAGAAATGTTTATTTCACCATCATCACATTCCCATTATCATCAAGGTACAGCCTGCAGATGTTCTCAAATCGGATTTATGAGACGCTTTTTTCTTGGGGGCCAGCGTGATCTAAAGTACACATTTTGCGAATATCATCATACGCAATATTCGCTGCTCTCCTTGCCAACATAAACCCTTTTTGCGTCATAGATGAGCTCTCCAAAACACAAACTGAGAACGAGGGCGTAAACCATTAGTAAACCAACCTTGGAAAAACACAGTGAACATAGTAAACGAACGCTCGGGGCTCAGGTGAGCATGGTGAGTAAATGCTCTTGCTGAGAAGCCGTGTACTTGCTAACGAGGTATGTTTGTTTCGATTGGACATAACCGCAATTCCGAAGCCCTGTTGTGTGCCGCGGTGCATACCAGCAACTGCGAAGAAGTCGGACATATGGACGACTTCAAAGTTGAGAGCAAGGTGCTGTGAAGTTGTTAGCTGTGATCGACAGCCATGCCGACCGTATCTCAGCCCGGCCCCCGCGCTCTCGTTAAAAGGCGTATACCGCTTGTTCGTGTTCCTGTTCCTACCGTATCGAACAGCAAACAACAAGACAAGTGTCCAAGCTCAACAAGTTGTCAGTCACTTGCATGAAGAAGCTGCCGGACAAGAAAGCGTCACGAGTTGAACGACGTCGAACGCGGAAGTATTTTCTGGACGTGAAAGACCGCGAGAATTATAAACCCTTCAGTGTGAGTCTTCTCGCCCTTTCTTGTGTTTGTCTGTCGACAGCGCTGTTTCAAAGCGTCAGTACGCGCCAACTCGCTAACTTGCCATTTCGGAACAATAAGCGGGCAAGACGTTGGTATAATTACCTCGTTTCAGTAATGTAGTTCAAGGTATAACTATATTGAAACTTGAGTTGTTATAACAACTCAAGTTTGGTATACTTACATCGTTTCAGTAACGTAGTTCAATGGTATACGATTAAACTACATTGAAACTTGAGTTGTTATAACAACTCAAGTTGGATTCGTTTAAAAAATGCCACTTTCTATTGCTGTTATCAAAACACCCTTCTGAACACTGATATCGACCAGTCTTTGTCGTCTTGCTACTAAAATTTCTTCATTTATGTAATAGTGTAGAGAGTTGGGCGAGTAGGTTTGAGGACATTCTTGAAAAAATTATGGCGCACGCGTAGACGAAAAAACGCCAAGCCTGCGCGGCAGACGCAGCACAGTCAGAACGAAAGCTAGAATAGCGGCCTTTCAGAGCCTTTTCAAAACAAACTTCCGCAAGCAGACTTGATTGATACCCACTATGGCATTAATATTAATTTTTCTGGGGTATAGTAGGCCGGCATTCGCGATGCAATTTTTCGTCATTATTCTGAGAAGCGTGGTATCCGCTAAACACTTGCAAGGCATTTCGTGCCAATTGTTCATCCAGTGGCTGACGACGATGAGCAATTACGCCTGAAGTGGGTAGGCATGCGACACAGTTCATAGGTGAACAAGAACAAACTTTTGTAATGGGTTGGAGCATTGGACGGCCCACTCGTTACGATATTCGCATTGTGCGACGACTGGTTGTTCTTTCGCTGTTTTAAAACGATTTTTAAGTCGTATTAACGCGATTGATTTCCTGACATCAAGCCTGACGAAGGCAAGTTTGCCAACAAGTCACAAGCACCTACGTAGCTCAGGGGTCGTGCATCTGACCCCAGAGCTATGCCAGTGCTTGTGACTTGTTGGCAAACTTGCCTTCGTCAGGCTTGATGTCGGGAAATCAATCGCGTTAATACGACTTAACAATCGTTTTAAAAAAAGCGAAAGAACAACCAGTCGTCGCACAATGCGAATATCGTAACGAGTGGGCCGTCCAATGCTCCAACCCGCAAGAATGTACTTTCGAGAGTGCATAGCGAAATTTGTGAAACTTACGAATGCACAGGAGTCTGTTCCTGAGTGGTTGTCGAGGGCGGAACCCTTGACAGCTCTCAAGGAATTTTAAAGCTAGTGTCTGTTTAGTAGGACTGTTATCACTTCTTTTCGCGACCTTTGCGACATCGTTCATGTACATGATGCCTGGAAACAGGCAATAAAGCAAAAAAAAGGGGGGGGGGGGCGTAGCTCAGGGGTGGAATATTTAATTTTACGCACGATGTGGTACGGACACCGGCGGCGGCGGCGGCGGTGTCCCGAGTTGTGATCTCATAACAGTTTTCGCTGTAAAAACGAGAGGCGAAAAGTCAAACGGGCGCGAACTCACAACTCAGTTTATTGAAGGAGTTATCTTTTCTAGTAGTTCCTTCAAATAACTGAGTTGTCAGTTCGCGCCCGTTTGACTTCTCTCGTTTTTTCGTCTATTGTGTGCGCGCCGAAGCGTTTCCAAGGATGTTCCTCACTGCGATCACACACACCGCAAAGCAGTGAAGCACTATCGCTGAAAAGCTGCACGACTGCTGTTTAACAATGATGTCAAAGTTGCTACGCTGGATCTGAACTTAGTAAAGCACCGCCAGGTTTCATCAACGTATTCTTTTACGTATTGTTAAGTAACAATACGTAAAAACATTCATCTTCAGGTTTGCGAAACAGCTCACTGACACTGTGATTAATCTCTCTCCCTCTTTTAAAAGAAAGGAAAAAAAAGGGGGCATGGATATGTACACAGAAGAAAATGCGCGCATTCTACAGCAGTGAATTAGGAAGGAAACGAAAACAACATCGACTCACAGACTCCGAAGTGAACGACGCGGTATCGCCTCAACACGAGTGCAATGCGGTGTTGAGCAGCCAACGGAAGCGAGTGAGTTTGCGTCACTTCCCGCGAACAAATGAAAATGGTGGTGACGGAACCCTCTTTCCGCTTGGCTTCCTGCCGGCGGAATGCATGATCGCCTTTCTGGTAGAGCGCATTTCACGGCACTTATTGTGCAGTATTCGCAGCAGTATATACAAAGTCGCCGAAATTGAAATTACGTTGAAATTATTCACGGCTGGTGTGTCCAATAGGTCTGTTAGATTCACATATGTGCATGTAGCACTTCATACATTTTCGTCCGAATGTCAGAAGTCCAAAATGTCAACCGTACACTAGAAGCAAATAGCAGACCAAGTTTTCGTATTACTATTACAACTGCGTTCACTTTCTGAGGGAGGAAAAACGTCGGCAGTACCTCATTGCAAGAGGAGTATGAAGGATAGATCACCAGGCCAGTTCTGGGAATGCATAGATTTTGAATTGGCATTCTTTAAAACTTCGTTTGGGCCTAGCTGGTACATGATACTGAAGCAAAAGTAACAGCGTAAGACGGTCCCGCAAAAGACACGACACACATGAGCGCTGAATATCACAGTCTTGTCATTGCTACTTCTGTCTCCCTTGTTTCACACCATTTTTGGCTCCAAGGGTGTTGAATGTGCTGAAAACCTGGCGATGAAGCAACAGTTGGAGTAAGCAATGATAAAAACCATACTTTATAAATCTGGCTGCAGTGACGAACGCCGTAACTGGAAAAGAAAAAAAAAAAGAAAGAGAGCAAAGACTGGGCCTGCAAGGGAGTCCTTTGTCCACAACTTCATTCAGTACTATCCCTTCGCGACCTGAGACCCAAATTCACCGCGGGTTTCGCAAATGATAAGGGAAAAAGTAGCGCAATAATCTCCGAGAGTGCGGTTTAGCTGCAGCTGTGAACTTCAGAACACAACGATAATGCATGTGTTACTATAGTCCTAGGAATTGCGCCAGAAATATTGGTACTAGATCAGGGAATCTTACCGCAACTTGCCACCCTAGTTGTGTGGAAACACAGTGGCCTTTTACTAAGAAAAAAAAAATAAACCCCGACATTGCTTCAGGACTTTTTTTTCCAAGTGTCGTAGCTAGTTTTATTCGTTGGTGGGCTAATTGATCGTTAGCAATTTCGCGCAATACACCGCGGGGCATCCGCCATTACGTAGGTCATTTAGGTAGGAAAACAGTTTTATAGATTCCTAAAAGAATCATGTGAAGGAGTGTACGGGAGGGAGGTGGTACCTTTTAAGAAATGAGGTGGTTTATCTTCCATGCCGGCTCGTTAAGACAACCTCCTCTGCTTCGAGGTGCATTGATTTCACTTGTCTCCCATGATAAATAATATGCCGTCTTGGAGCGAGAGAAGGGTACTAAACTCGAGAAAAAAAAGCACAAAAGGACGGGCAAGAAAGCCGGCATCTTATTTTCTTCATTCGAGTTTTGCCGTACAGTATTAGGTGTTTGAGTAGGTATACCAAAATGCCTAAAAGATGCAATTCTAGAGGAAAACCACGATATAAAATCAACTAGGTCACAAATAAAACAGATTAGATGCGGCTACGTTGGCTGCTTCGGCCACGACTGTTGAAGCAACGCTGATTTAATAGATCTGGCTCAACTACTCACCCAACAAACTACACATGAGCCACACATACCCTGTCCTGTCAATAAATCTATTGTTAGTGCAGCGCAGCTCTCCTCAGTTTGCGTCCGTGTCGTCATTAGAGCTAAGCCGTTTAACGATGCGTAACCAACGAGCCCAAGTTGTCACCTTAACAAGCTTTGTGGTGACACCAGCAACTACGTCCGGTCAAGAACTTTCGTACTGCGAGCGCGAACCTGTATATTCGGCCCAAGGCAAATACCAAAGCTGTTCCTCTATTTCGTGATATGAAAATTTGCAGACTGTTTGCTATTAGTGACCAAACTTTCCTACAAATCTGTCGCTAAAATGCAGAAAATGCGGCAGTACCCAGATGTTACAGGAGTGTTTAGTGAAACCTTTTTAACCCCCTTGTCACTGATGACCCTTGTGAAAGTCCGAAGTGGCCGCTTTTATTACGAGAAACCGCCTCGGCAGTGCAGTGGTGACCCTAAGGCGCAGCATCGAATCCCGGAGGCGAAGTGCTCCTGCAGGCCCGCCTACTTGGTTAAGGAACACCGGGTGGTTTCCGGCGTCCCTCATAATTATATCGCGGTTTAGAACCCCAACAACTATTGTATTCCAGAGATCTCTTGTATTAAATCTGTTTTTACGGCTGAGATTCACACGCTGTCCCGATGCCTCTTGTTTAGAAAAAAACAAATGGCGATAGTGATATCTAGAATTGGCTACAGATATAATTTCACATTTTTGCTATTTGTGTTAAATTACTTTCTTTACACAACGAGCGGTATGCCCATGAAAGGCCTCGCCGCGGTGGTCTAGTGGCTAATAAGGTACTCGGATGCTGACCCGCAGGTCGTGAATGGAATCCCGGCTGCGGCGGCTGCATTTTTGATGGAGGAGAAATTAACCCGTGTGCGCATATTTGGGTTCACATCAAAGAACCCCAGGTGGTCGAAATTTCCGCAGTCCTCCACTACGGTGTCTCTCATAATCATATGGTGGTGTTGGGACGTTAAACCCCACATATTGTCGCGACGTCAAGAGAGAGGTCGTACTCGAAGGCACTGAGAAAACAGCAGCGGGTCGGTCTTTTTGTTAACCGCGCGGAGAGAGAGTTCCTCATCTTTTTCGTTGTTGCGTTCTGCATAAAAGCGTGCAGATGCGCGTATGCGCTGTCGCCTTCGTCTTTTTCGCGGGACGCATGTGACATTTGCCTCCCTCCAAAAATGGCATCGTCCCGATGCGCAGCCAAGGCACTCTACTTATAAAAACGCACATATGCACCAGCACGATCAGGACAAACGAGAGTTAGCTGGACAAGTAGGGTTTCATCCGGATGACATGCACGATTTCGGGTGAGCAGTTTCGGCGACTGGAACTGCAATCGCCGTCGGGAATAACTTCGTAGTTGATGTCGTTCAATCGTCGGGTGACTCGATATGGGCCAAAGTATCGTCGTAATAGCTTTTCTGAAAGTCCGCGTCGACGTATTGGGATCCAGACCCATACCTTGTCGCCTGGTTTGTAGGTTACCAATTATGTCGTAGGTCGTACCGTTTCGCATCTTTGTGTTGCTGGTGACAAATACGCACGCGGGCTAGCTGTCGGGCTTCTTCGGCACGCTGACCAAATTCTTCGGCGTCAGCGTGAGTGTCGTCACACTCGTGCGGCAGCATAGCGTCCAACGTTGTAGTGGCTTCGCGCCCGTGTATTAAACTAAACGGCGTCATTCCGGTAGTTTCCTGCCGGGCAGTATTATAGGCGAAGGTCACATAAGGCAAGATTTCGTCCCAGTTCTTGTGTTCTGTGTCGACATACATGCAGAGCATGTCTGCGAGGGTCTTATTAAGCCGCTCTGTTAGTCCGTTCGTTTGTGGGTGGTACGCCGTTGTTCTCCGGTGAGCTGTACCACTGAGCCTGAGAACCGACTCCAAAAGTTCTGCCACGAACGCAGTTCCTCTATCCGTGATGAGAACTGTTGGAGCACCATGCCGAAGGACGACGTTTTCTATGAAGAAATGAGCCGCTTCTGCTGCTGTGGCCCTCGGCATGGCTTTAGTTTCTGCGTAGCGAGACAAGTAATCAGTGGCGACAATGATCCATCTGTTCCCTGTGGTAGAAGTTGGGAATGGGCCCAGGAAATCCATTCCGATTTGGGCGAATGGCTTTGCTGGCACTTGAACGGAATGTAATAAGCCTGCCGGCCTGCCGGGTGGTGCTTTGCGTCTTTGACAGTCGACACATGTTTGGACATGATGTTTCACAGCAGCAGGTAGGTTAGGCCAGTAGTAACTGTTTTGCAGACGGGACAATGTTCGAGTGTAACCGAGATGACCAGAGGTGACTTCATCATGGCAGGCTTCCAGAATTTCTTTTCGCAGTGATGCAGGGACGACGAGCAAGTATGGGCTGCCGGTGGGAGAAAAGTTTTTCTTGTATAGGACGTCGTTCCTTAAACAAAAAGATGGCACTCCTCTCGCAAAAATTCGCGGCACGTCTTCCCGTCGTCCTTCTAAGAAATCGATAAGCGAAAGCAAGTCAGGGTCACGGCGCTGCTCTTGTGAGATAGTGGCCGCGTTGATGACTCCCAAGAATGCGGCGTCCATAGACTCGTCATTAATAGCGGCAGGCTCAACGGGTGACCGCGAGAGACAGTCTGCGTCGGTGTGCTTCTTCCCTGATTTATAAATAATGGTCATATCAAACTCCTGAAGCCGAAGGCTCCAGCGTGCTAAACGGCCGGATGGGTCCTTCAAGTTAGTGAGCCAGCAAAGCGAGTGGTGATCACTGACGACCTTGAATGAGCGGCCGTACAGATACGGTCGAAATTTTAGAACCGCCCAAACCACGGCGAGGCACTCTTTCTCGGTAGTCGAGTAGTTCTCTTCCGTGCGAGAGAGAGCTCTGCTGGCATAGGCTATCACTTTCTCGGAGTTATCTTGCCATTGTATCAGTACGGCGCCCAGGCCTACATTGCTTGCGTCGGTGTGAAGTGCTGTTGGCGCTTCCTGGTCAAAGTGCGCCAGAACCGGAGGTGTTTGGAGGCGTTGGCCTAATTCGTTGAACGCTGTTTGTTCCTTTTCGCTCCAAAGAAAGGGGACATCCTCTCGTGTGAGCCGCGTCAGAGGCGCCGCAATAGACGAAAAGTTGGCGATGAATCGTCGGTAATAAGCGCAGAGGCCTAAGAAGCGTCTCACTGCTCTTTTGTCATGCGGTGCGGGAAACTTTGCGACAGCGTCGATTTTGCCCGGGTCAGGTCGAACACCTTCGTGGCTGACCACGTGGCCTAAGAAGCAAAGTTCGTTGAAACCGAAATGGCACTTCTCTGGCTTTAAAGTCAGGCCAGCCGAACGTATAGCTTCTAGAACTGCGAATAATCGACTTAGGTGTTCCTCGAATGTAGCTGAGAAGACGACAACGTCGTCTAGATAAACCAAGCATGTCTGCCACTTAAGTCCTGATAGCACAGTGTCCATTAAACGCTGAAAAGTGGCTGGCGCTGAGCATAACCCGAATGGAAGCACTTTAAATTCATAAAGACCGTCGGGCGTCACGAAAGCAGTTTTCTCACGGTCTCTCTCGTCGACCTCTATTTGCCAATAGCCACTTCGCAGGTCCATCGATGAGAAATAGCGTGCATGCCGCAGCCGATCAAGAGAGTCATCTATACGTGGCAGTGGGTAGACGTCTTTCTTCGTTACCTGGTTTAACTTGCGGTAATCTATACAAAAACGCAAGCTGCCGTCTTTCTTTTTAACCAATACCACGGGGGATGCCCAGGGACTCTTGGAAGGCTGTATTACGTCATCTTGGAGCATCTTCTGAACTTGCTTTTGGATCTCCTCACGTTCTTTCGGAGCCACACGGTATGGGTTTTGACGGATCGGTCTCGTATTTTCTTCAGTGATGATTCGGTGCCGGGTCAGTGGTGTTTGCTTGACTTTCGACGTGCACGAAAAACAATTTTTGAACTGGTGTATCAGCTCTAGTAGGCGCTGTTTTTCCGAGGCTGACAGGGTTGAGCAAATGTTGACAGACAAAGGTGTCGAGGCTGGGATGGTCGCCTCGTCCGGTTGCAAAGCGAAGCAATCTCTGGCTTGGTCCACGTCGTCGTAGTAGGCAATCGCGGTGCCCTTCTGGATGTGACGACGCTCGTTGCTGAAGTTGGTGATGAGGACTTCTGCCCGCCCATCAATTAGTGCCAGAATGCCTCTCGCTATTGAAACACCTTGCGTAAGCAATAGCGTGTCTATTCGCTCCGCTATCACCTCATTATGGCACGGCCGTTCACACAACACCGACACAAGGCAGCAAGATCTCGGCAGGAGCATCACATCATCGGCTACACGTAAACGTTGCAGTTGTTCTTCAGTGGTGGCGTCGACGTAAGGATGGGCGGAAAAGGTGACGATACGTTCTGGGATATTGATGATAGCACCGTACTCTCGCAGAAAATCCATACCCAAAATCAACTCTTTACAACAGTCCGGTAAAATGACAAAAGTGGCGACGAAGTTCGAATCATCGATTACGAGCCGAGCGGTGCATTTACCGGTTGGCGTCATTAGCTGCCCACCAGCACTCCTTATGCTCGGCCCACTCCACGGCGTCTTAACCTTCTTAAGGCGGTCGGCGAGCTCTTGTCGCATAATAGAGAAGTCAGCACCAGTGTCAACCAGTGCTGTTACGTGGTGCCCGTCTATAATAACGCTGAGGTCGGCACGTACAAATTCATTGGCAGTAGTACTCGTGGTTGTTGTCGCCTTCGTTATCACCGTCGTCACGTCGTCTTTGTGCAGAGGCAAGGGGGTCTTTTTGGCGTCTCGGCGATTGGCAACCTTGCCCCCGGAGGTCGCGGCAGTTAGTTTCCCTGGCACGGGCTTGGGGAGCGGTTTCTGAAGGCGTCCGCGTATCTTTGGCGATTCGGGGAATTCTGACCTCGTGCAGGTGAGGGAGACCGCCAGCGACGACTTGGTGAAGACGCTTCGTTGGTCGGTAGGCGATCAGCAGCATGGTCATGAGGGTCTTCAGAATAAAAAGAAGCGGGCCGAGAAAAGTTTCCAACCCGGGTTTGTCGATGACGGCAGTAGCGCGAGATGTGGCCTGGTTCGCCGCAGTGGAAACAAAGGGGTCGACGGTCGGCGGTGCGCCACAAGTCGGTCCGACGTACTGGTGGTCGCCGGACAGGTTCACGCTGCCACCACGGCAAGGTAACGGGCCGTGGCTGAAAGGGTGGTTCTTCTGGGGCCGGCGGATGACGGCGGACGGCATCAGCATAGGTCAGTGGACGTGGTTCGGGTGGTGGCGCCGGTGAGGGAAAGGCTTGCCGTAGTTCCTGGCGCACGATTTCTGCAACAGAAGCAACTGGGGGATCGGTAGACAGAAGGCCGAGGGCCCGCAGCTCTTCCCGCAGGATTTGTCGGATCATTTGCCGTAAAGAGTTTTCAGAAACGGCGGCGTTTTGAGCGGCGGCACCAACAGGCGTTTGGTCGGGCAGGCGGTCAAAGTGGCGGCATCGTTGCCGGAGCGCCCGCTCAATGACAGTCGCCTCTTTGATGAATTCATCCACTGTTGTTGGCGGATTTCGTACAAGGCCGGCGAAAAGCGGTTCCTTAACTCCCCGCATCAGATGACGAACTTTCCTTGCCTCGGGCATGTCAGGGTCAGCGCGGCGAAATAGGCGGGCCATATCCTCAGCGAACATGGCCACGCTTTCGTTCGGCTTTTGCATGCGGGCTTCGATCATCTGCTGTGCGAGATCCCGCCGGTCCGCACTCAGGAACGTCTCGAGAAGCTTTTGGCGGAAATTGTCCCAGGTTTGGAAAGTAGGCTCCCTGTTCTCGTACCATGTGCGAGCGCTATTTTCCATTGCGAAGTAGGCACGGCCAAGTTTTTCTTGCACGCTCCAACGATTCACCACAGCGGTCCGCTCAAACTGGTCGAGCCAGTCCTCGACATCTTCATACGGTTCTCCACGGAAGACTTCGGGAACACGAGGCGTCTCAAAAGTTACCTGGTAAGGGTGAGTCGTTTGGGCCGGGGGAAGAGTCGCAGACGCTGAAGGGGCCGCCATGTTGGTAACAGGAGATGCCGTCAAGAGTTCTGGGCTTAGGCCTAATAGGCGTCGGCTGAATCGGTGTACTGGAGTAGCAACAAGACGTTGAGGCTCCGGACTGGGTGTACGGTCCCGAACAACGCTTTCTTGCATCAGGTTGCAGGCCCCAGCACCTCCACCAGTGTCGCGACGTCAAGAGAGAGGTCGTACTCGAAGGCACTGAGAAAACAGCAGCGGGTCGGTCTTTTTGTTAACCGCGCGAGAGAGAGTTCCTCATCTTTTTCGTTGTTGCGTTCTGCATAAAAGCGTGCAGATGCGCGTATGCGCTGTCGCCTTCGTCTTTTTCGCGGGACGCATGTGACAATATCAATAAATCAAACATGCCCTATGAAATGAAAATTCGTTCTTGCATCACCCCCGTTATATGTTGCGAGTTTTATCATCTGAGAGAAAGAGGGCGGGACGGGTATCTACTCAAAGGTCGGCCTGAGCGATAGTCTGCGGTGCACCGTCGGAGAAGAAAGCAGAGGAGCAAGAGCAACAAATGACTATGGTGAGTCAAGGAGGTTATCACATTATTATTGATTATTGTTTATTGATACTGTCGATCCGATGAGGAATCGTTAGAGGAAGAGCATATTTGAGTTGTTACAATATAAAAATACAAATAGAAGACATTCAATAACACGAAAGGATATATTGACAATTAACAAAAGGTAAACAAGGAAACTTAATAGTACATGTTATTACGAACAGGCATACAAAAGAGAAAACTGAAGCAAGAATACGATGATGTAAATAATTGTGAAAATAAAATGAAATGACAATGTGTAGGATAAACGGAATTATGAATACAGTATAAATAATAGCACTATATATATATATATATATATATATAAAGAACACAAACGAGTACACGTACGAAAGAGCAATACTTTTATGCCAACGTTTCAGCCGTGGCACGGCCTTCGTCAGGGAATAATTCCCTGACGAAGGCCGTGCCGAAGGCCGTGACGAAGGCCGTTATTCCCTGACGAAGGCCGTGCCACGGCTGAAACGTTGGCATAAAAGTATTGCTCTTTCGTACGTGTACTCGTTTGTGTTCTTTATACGTACCAGACCCCTTGAACTTCCTGCTGAATATATATATATATATATATATATATATATATATATATATGAAGAATGGCAGCTGTGGCTGAGTAAACAGTCCTCCACTTCGAGTTTCTGCCTATCGTTTCCTCTCGCGACAGACTGGCGGACGTGCTGGGTACTGTAGTGCAGCGTCTTATGCCTGCTGGTCCTGAACCAGAAGCAACCACCGTTAGTGCACCAGGGTCTGCTGATATCTATCGAAGCAGCCACCGCCTTCAAGGACTACCACCACAGTACGGCCCCTTGGCAAGTTCCGTGAGGACAATGTTTGCCACATCCGCAACCAAACCGAGCATGACCCACTCGCTAGCGTACCCTGTGTCATCAACACGCTTCGCACACTCAATCCATTCCATGGTGATGCCGGTGAGGATGTCGAAGACTGGCTAGACCATTTCGACCGGGTCGCTGCCATCAACGACTGGGACAATCGCCGTAAGTTGAAGAACGTGTATATCTCCTCTTAGACGCGGCAAGAGTGTGGTATGAGAACCACGAAACTTCATTCACAAGTTGGCAGGAATTCCATCGGCAGCTTCGCGAGGTGTTCAGTAACCCCGAACGGAAAGAGAGAACGGAACAGGCACTTTCTTCGCGGTTTCAAATACCGAACGAGAGCGTCGCCATGTTTGTCGAAGAAATGTCGCGATTGTTTCGACGGGCTGACCCCCACATGCCAAGAAAGTGCGCCTGCTAATGCGAGGCGTAAAAGAGCAACTTTTCGCGGGCCTTGTGCGCAACCCTCCTACGACTGTGTCCGAGTTCGTACGTGAGGCCACAATTATGGAGCGCATGCTTCGGCAGTGGCTGTGGCAGTATGAGCGTCAGACGGCCATGTCCACTGCGTGCTCGCTTGTACCAGGAGGTGATAACAGGAAGGTCCTCACAGAACTCATACGGCAAGTTGTACGCGAAGAACTTCGGAAATTTCATGCAGCGTCCCCTCTGCAGTAGCGCTGCTCTTACGGACGTCGTTCGTAACGAAATCAGGCAGTTCGTTCACTCCTCACCACCATTGCAAGTCGAACCTCCCACGCTTTCCTACGCGGGTGCCCTTCGCGTCTCTACGCCGTCGACGGCACATTTTGCTCATCCACCTGCTAGGGCCCCCATACGCTTTCCAAGTCCAGCCCATTGCCTGCCTTCTCAGACCGATTTTCGTCCTGGCCCGCGGAAGTCCACCGTCTGGCGTGCACCCGACAATCGTCCTTTGTGCTACCTTTGTGGCGAAGTTGGACATATGTACCGCGACTGTTACTACCGACGAATAGGCCTACGCGGATTCCACCCAGATGCACGTTGTCCACGCTATGGTGAGCGCCCACAAGAAATTGCGGATTACTTGGAAAGTAGTCATCACGCTCCTGTCCCGCCGCGACGACAGTCACGGTCACCATCACCCCGTCCGTCCACATCAACGCACCGTGCCCGACCCGCCTTTGGGTCCCCTGGTGTCAGTGGCGCAAGCACACGCCGGGGAAACCGAAAACGGCGACCTCCGGAGGTGAGGCCGCTGTCACGCGAACCGACAAATACCCTCTGTCGCTGCCTTACGACGTGCCGTTAAAGCCTGTTTGTGAAACCGCCAACAGAACGTCCGCTGCCAATACCGTTTCCGTCGAGTGTTATCCGGTGACTGCATTTGTCGAGACGGGAGCTGATTACTCGGTGACGAGTGCTTCATTAGTCACCCGTCTACACAAGGTGCTGCCAACGTGGGACGGTCCTCAACTAATCACCGCTGGAGGACACCTCGTATCCCCTATAGGAAGGTGCATCGCCAGGCTTGAGATTTGTGCGTCGGCTTTTGTAGCATCATTCCTTGTATTGCCCAATCGTTCTCGGCCGGTCATTTTGCAAGAGTATGGAGCGATGATTAATCTGCGTGATTTGTTCGTCAGTTTTGTTAACTGTGTTTCTCCAGATTCCGACATCGAGAACGAATATCGTGGCGTGGCGTTACGCGTAGTCGATGTGTCACGTTGCCACCTCGCAGAAATATCTTCGTGCTTGTTTAGTGTCCACGGGAGCAGTCGATTACGGGTATCGCCGAAAGTAACCTGACGTTATTGCTTGATCGGGAAGTGGCAATTGCTCTAAGCTTCGTTCAACTGCGAAATGACCAGACTACGGTTTTAGTTACGAACTTCGGTGGCGAACACAGGCATTTTGCGAAACGCACAATTATAGCTTACTTTGAGGCATTGGATGATTTGGACGTCTTCCCTTTGATTACGACGATCTCGACTGAGAACAGCTACGATACTGACGTGACTAGTCGCCTCAACGTCAATCGCCAGTTAGAAGAACCTAAGAGGGCAAAGCTCCTCAGTCTCCTCTAATCCTTTAGTGACTGTTTTGCCACTACTTCGAAAGTCCGGCAGACTCCTCTAATGAAGCACAGAATTATCACTGAGCCCAACGTGCAACCCGTGCGCCAACATGGTTACCGCGTATCGCAGAAGGAGCAAGATGCTATCCATCATCAAGTGAAACAAATGCTCGACGACGACGTAATTCAACCATCGACTATAGTCCTTGGGCGTCACCAGTTGTTCTGGTTAAAAAGAAAGATGGTTCATTAAGATTCTGCGTCAACTACCACAAACTGAACAAGATAACGAAAAAAGACGTATATCCTCTTCCTTGTATTGATGACTCCTTGGATCGCTTGCGACACGCCCGTTACTTCACTTTCATGGATCTCTGTAGCGGATATTGGCAGATTGAAGTAGATGAACGGGACCGAGAAAAAACAGCGTTTATTACATTGGACGGACTCTATGAATTTAAAGCTCTCCCTTTTGGCTTGTGCTCTGCTCCAGCCACGTTCCAACGAATGATGGACACAGTTTTATGTGGCTTGAAGTGGTACTCTTGTTTAGTGTATGAAGACGACGTAGTCGTTTTTTCTACGACTTTTGAACAGCACAATGAGCGGCTTGAGGCGGTTCTTCTGGCTATTCGCACTGCCGGCCTCTCTCTGACACCGGAAAAGTGTTTTTTTATATGAGGAACTGAAATTCCTTGGCCACATTGTCAGCAGCAGTGGTGTTCGCCCCGATCCTGACAAGGCTATGGCGGTTGCTTTGTTCCCGATACCGAAAACAAAGCATGATGTACGCCGTTTTCTGGGACTTTGTGCTTATTACCACCACTTCGTGCCGAACTTTTTGAAAATCGCCGAGCCTCTACAACAGCTCGTCAAGGATGACGTCGCCTTCGTCTGGGGCCCCAAACAATCCGGCGCTTTCCGCGACCTTCAACAACGCCTACAACGCCACCGATCCTTGGTCACTTCGACACCGAATCAGACACAGAAGTCCGCACTGACGCGAGCAACCTTGGCCTCGGAGCTATTCTCGTGGAATATCAAGATGGCGTGGAACGCGTCATCGCCTACGCTAGCCGCACGTTGTCATCTGCGGAAAAGAAGTACTCGACGACTGAAAAAGAATGTCTGGCGGTTGTATGGGCCATAACGAAATTCAGGCCCTACTTGTACGGACGCCCTTTCCGAATCGTCAGTGACCACCACTCTCTCTGCTGGCTAGCGAATCTGAAAGATCCTTCAGGCCGTCTCGCAAGATCGAGCCTTCGGTTACAAGAATTCGATATAACGATGGTTTACAAGTCTGGCCAGAAACACATCGATGCTGACTGTCCTTCCCGCGCACCCGTCGAGGTCGCTGAAGAAGACAATGATGAAGACTTCAGCTGCCTTGTGATGAAGACTTCAGCTGCCTTCAGCTGCAACGCGAAGACTTAGAATTACAACCACTGATCGAATACCTTGAGGGACGTCGCCCAAAACCCCCACGTTAGTTCACGCGTGATTTGTCATCTTTCTTCTACGCCAAGGCATCCTCTACAAGCGCAACTTTCATTCAACGAAAACTGTTTACCTCCTCGTCGTTCCTGCTGCTCTCCGCGATGATAGTTTGCGTGCTTGTCATGACGAGCCATCGTCAGGGCATCTTGGCTTCGCGCGTACTCTAGCGCGGATCAAGGACAAATACTACTGGCGGAAACTTACGAAAACCGTCCGGCAATACGTCAAGACATACACAGCCTGTCAGTGCCGCGAAACTCCAACGACGAAACCAGCCGGTCTGCTTCAGCCCTTGCGACACCCTCACACACCTTTTGAAAACGTCGGGATGGATTTACTCGGCCCATTTCCGAAGTCTACGGCTGGTAACCGCTGGATTGTGGTTGCCACCGACTACTTGACCAGATACTGCGAAACACAATCCGCCCAATGAGCAACTGCTTCAGAGGTGGCTGACTTTTTCATCAAGAACATCGTTCTCCGCCACGGTGCTTCCACTGTCGTCATCACAGATCGTGGTACTGCTTTTACGGCACAGTCGCTCCGACAGATCCTGTTGCTGAGCGGCACGACGCACCGAACAGCAACTGCGTACCACCCACAGACTAACGGGTTAACCGAACGCCTTAACAAAACGATTGCAGATATGCTTTCGATGTATGTCGCGAAAGATAAGAAGAATTGGGATAAAATCCTCCCGTATATAACATTTGCCTACAATACGGCTTTGCAGGAAACCACCGGCTTTGCTCCTTTTCGTCTGGTTTACGGCCGCGACGTCACCACAATGCTTGACACCATGCTGCAACCAACTCTGCCGGATACGGTTACCCCGGACGCAGATGTATTTGTTCAGCGTGCTGAAGACGCCCGGCAGCTGGCGCGCTTTCGCATTTTATCGCGGCGATATCAAGATGCTCGCCGGTACAACACCCACCACAGAGCAGTAATATACGAACCTGGTGACCTAGTCTGGGTTTGGACACCTATACGTCAACGTGGACGCTCAGAAAAATTGTTATGTCGGTACTTCGGACCCTACCGAGTTCTTCATCGCCTCGGCGAAGTGAACTACGAAGTTGTCCCAGCAGACACGTCACACCGTCCTCGCAGACCACGCTCCTCGGATGTGGTTCACGTCTCCAGGATGAAGCCGTACTATTCGCGTTGACTGCAAGTCAAGAACTTTGTGATGTGACAATAGCCTTCAAGACAATTGTACATTACTTTCATGCTTCTTTATTTTTCATCTAGTCCTTTTTCTTTTCAATGGACACAGACATTTCTAACTACCTTTCGTTGTTTTTTGGAGCCGTGGCATTCATGCGATGCTTCTTTTTTTCTTTGGGGAGAGGGTAATGCAACGCTGTGTTGGTGGCAGAAGACGAGAGCGAAGAAGTGAATGGCAGCTGTGGCTGAGTAAACAGTCGTAAACACTCCTCCAGTTCAAGTTCCTGCCTATCGTTTCCTCTCGCGACAAATATATATATATATATAGTCCAGTAGATCCTCCGTGAGCGGTCACAACGTGGTTTATTGCGACGTTTCGGCCTAGAGTCTGGCTTTCATCAGGATGAAGGCCAGACTCTAGGCCGAAACGTCGAAATAAACCACGTTGTGACCGCTCACGTAGGATCTACTGGACTATATGCAACGCTACGGCCACTCAACCACCATGCCTGCCTATATATATATATATATATATATATATATATATATATATATATATATATATATATATATATATATATATATATATATATATATATATATATATAAATGTGTGTGTGTGTTGTACGTCGAGAAAGGTTCAGACGCAGCTTGGCAAAATGTGCTTTATCAGGCAGTTCTGGCTAATGGCGAGCGGCGCGCGCGAGCTATTAGGCGGCGTTCACACTGAGCATTCCGGCCGCCGAAAGTGCTCCGAATCCGGTTTGGCGGCGGCGAGATCCGCCGAAAAGGCCTTTTCCGCGCCGATCGCACTCGGACCGATTTTTGCGGCGTCTGCCGCCGAATCGGTCACCGTGGACCAATAGGAGCGCTAGTCAAGGAATTTTGAAAAATGGCGGCCAAGCCCTACTCACTTGTTATGCTGCAGTGCACGTAACTGAATGTTGAAACCAACGGGAGTTTAACCTACTCTCTGCCTACTTCGCCTCCGTATTTCGTGAAAGAGGTGACCGAGCTTGCTGTTGGCGTGACCGAGCTTGTTGCGGTCTTGCAGAGCAAAACGAACCCACCAACGCCGCTGGCGTCGGTTGTTTTTCTGCTCTTCGTGCATTACAAGACAGCCACTTGCCAGCAAAGTAAGCAGTACTGTTTTTTCTTGCTTCTTGCGTACGAGAATCGTCGAAGTATACACCACTGGTAAGCGTAGTAGCGTTTGCGAGCCGCGAAAACAACCGGGTGACAGCGCATCCATCCCGCGTTCGCCCCGTAGTAGATGACATATTCGGCGGCGCGGGGCGCGTCCAGTGCGAACGACGCCGTGTTTCGGTGGCAGGGGAATTTTGGTCGCTGTAGAAAGCGGATGTTTCAGTGTGAACTAGGCATTACTACAGCCACCGATCATCATCGTCTTCTTCATTACCAGCAAAACGTCCGTTATTCAGATTCATTACAATTACTCCCCGCGAAATAAAGAGCCATCCTGGCGACCTATGGACAAGTAAACACGGGAGGGTCGTAGCAGGGCTTAAGTCTCGAGACGTGGACAATTTCCTGGCCACGACGACGTTGGTCAGAAGATGGTTCCAGTGGCTCAATGAGGTAATTCACTGGCGACGTTTTTTGTAGCCCAGGATATGGGCCGTGATACTTGGGGACCAACTTAGTGGAAAGGCCAGGTGTAGCAGAAGGGACATGCAGCCAGACTAGTGAACCTGGATCGTAGGAAGTAGTGTTATTTGATGCGTCATGGTGGTGATTTTGGCGTCGTTGGTCTTTGGTTGTGAATGATCTGGCCAGTTGGCGGCATTCTTCAGTGTATGTAGCGACTTGAGACAAAGTCGTGGACTCTGAGGAGTCAGGTTTGCACGAAAGAATGGTGTCCATAGTGCAAGAAGGTTCGCTCCGTAAAGAAGGAGAAAAGGAGAGAACCCAGTAGTGCTTTGAATGGCGGTATTATAGGCGAACGTGATAAACGGGAGCACTCGGTCCCAATTGGAGTGGTTGACGAGATATACATAGACAGCCTGTCACCAAGGGTGCGGTTGAAGCGCTCTGTCATTCCGTTGGTCTGGGGATGATAGGCGCTTGTAGTGCGGTGAACGACGTGGCACTCAGGCAGCAATTCTGTGATGACGTCTGACAAGAATACGCGACCACGATCACTCAGTAACTCCCGAGGTGCTCCATGACGTAATACGATGTTGTGAAGAACGAAAGTCGCAACGTCTTTTGCTGTAGACGAGGGAAGGGATGAAGTTTCGGCATACCGCGTGAGATGGTCGACGGCAACTATGATCCAGCGGTTACCGTCAGCAGTGTTGGGAAGGGGACCATAGATATCGATGCCGACGCGGTCGAATGGTCGGGATGGGCATGGTAAGGGTAACAAGGTACCGCTGGCGTGATAAGAGGGAGTTTTTCGGCTCTGGCACGTCGAGCAGGCCCGAACGTATTGTCGTATAAAACGGTACATGCCACGCCAGTAATGTCGGAGACGTATGCGAGAATAAGTCTTCAGGAAACCTGCGTGGCCACATTGGGGGTCGTCATGAAACGTGGAACAAATTTCGGATCGCAGATGACGTGGAATCACGAGTAGCCACTGACGTCCACCGGGTGTGTAGTTGCGTCGGTACAGCACGTCGTCGCGAGTAGCGAAGTGCTCGACTTGCCGACGCAACGTGCGAGAAGGGGGGGGGGAACCCGTCCGCCCAGCCAGGATGTCTAGAAGCGAAGCAACCCAAGGGTCCTTGCGTTGCTCAGATGGCATGTCGGCGATGGTGACGGCAGTGGCATCACAAATTAGACTTTCGCAGCAGTCCAGGTCAAGGGGTAGGGGCGAACGGGATATATAAGGCATCTGCGTCCGAATGTTTCCGGCCGGAGCGATAGACCACGCGAATATTATATTCTTGGAGGCGTAATGCCAATCGGGCGAGGCGACCGATTGGATCCTTCAGTGACGACAACCAGCAGAGGGCGTGGTGGTCAGTCACGACGTCAAAAGGGCGCCCGTACACGTAAGGTCGAAATTTCTCTATCGCCCAAATAATTGATTGATATGTGGGGTTTAACGTCCAAAACCACCATATGATTATGAGAGACGCCGTAGTGGAGGGCTCCGGAAATTTCGAGCACCCGGGGTTCTTTAACGTGCACCCAAATCTGAGTACACGGGCCTACAACATTTCCGCCTCCATCGGAAATGCAGCCGCCACAGCCGGGATTTGAACCCGCGACCTGCGGGTCAGCAGCCGAGTACCTTAGCCACTAGACCACCGCGGCGGGGCGATCGCCCAAATAATGGCGAGGCATTTCTTTTCAGTGACGGAATAGGTGATTTCGGCTTTGCTAAGAGTTCGGCTTGCGTAGGCAACCACGTACTCTTGGAAGCCGTCTTTCTGCTGTGCAAGAATAGCGCCTAGCCCGACACCACTAGCGTCGGTGTGGATCTCTGTGGGTGCCGATGGGTCGTAGTTTCGCAGAATAGGCGGCGACGTGAGGAGGCTGCGCAGTTCATTGAAAGAATCGTCACAGGTGGCAGACCAGGCTGTAAGGTCTCTAGAGCCGGCGAGGAGCTTGGTCAAAGGATCGATGATTGTGGCGAAATTGCGGACGAAGCGCCGGAAGAGCAAAGGCCTATGAAGCTTCGGAGCTCTTTCATGGTGGTCGGTTTAGGAAACGCTGAAACGGCTGTAAGTTTGGCAGGGTCAGGAAGAATGCCGTCTTTTGAAACCACGTGGCCAAGGATTGTAAGCTTTGGAGCGGCGAAATGGCACTTCTTCAGATTCAGTTGCCGCGGGGCTGCAACTGAATGTCATCAGTTGCAGCCCCGCGGCAGAAATACACGCGAGGACTTTCTCGAGGCGGGTTAAATGGGTTGCGAAATCAGTTGAAAAGACGACAATGCCATCTAAATAACAAAGGCAAACGTTCCATTTGAGGCCTCGAAGGATAGAGTCCATCATTCGCTCGAAAGTAGCTGGCGCGTTGCAGAGGCCGAAGGGCATGACTGTGAATTCGTAAAGCCCGTCGGGCGTGATGAAAGCTGTTTTTTCGCGATCGGCCTCTGCCATGGGTACCTGCCAGTATCCAGAGCGCAGATCTAAAGAAGAGAAAAATTCGGCTCTCTGTAAACAGTTCAAGGCATCGTCAATGCGTGGCAGCGGATAGACATCCTTGCGCGAGATTCGGTTGAGACGTCGGTAGTCCACGCAAAACCTGATGGATCCGTCCTCGTGCACGACGTCGATGCTGATCACACCATCTTACTACTCCACATCAAACAATTCATTCGTGAAGAAGTTGCGCGTCAGCTTTCTCTTCTGGCCGAAGCATCCGCGCCAGTGACCTCGTTAGACCCACGTCTACGCTAGGTCATTGACACAGGTCACGCAGGCACTGCCTCCATCGCCGCCTGTCCCTACGCCGCTGACCTACGCTGCCGTCGTTGCTAGACCCCCAGCCCCACCTGTCTCTGGAGCATATCGGGGCACCGGGTCCTCCTACCGTACGACGCTGCCTACATATCCAGCACCTCCACCACTTAAAATAGAGGTGTTATACGTCGGGAAAGGTTCAGACGCAGCTTGGCAAAATGTGCTTTATCAGGCAGGTCTGGCTAAGGGCGAGCGGCGTGCGCGAGCTACTACTACAGCCACCGATCATCATCGTCTTTTTCATTACCAGCAGAGCGTCCGTTATTCAGATTCATTACAATATATATATATATATATATATATATATATATATATATATATATATATATATATATATATATATATATATATATATATATATATATATATATTGTGGGCATTCGTCTTGCGCTTCTTTTCATATTCATATGTGCATTATCATGATCATCATCATCCGTATGGGTCGCTGTCCTCATCTTCACTGGGTGTCACCACAATCATCATCGGGTGTGTGCACGCTCAGTCTCGGACTGCCCGTTCGCTGCTGAGCCCTTGGGCTGAATAAACGCTGTCTCAACCCAGACGTCATACGTGGTGGAGGTGGATTTTCGGTCCTCGGTCCTCGGTCCTCTCCCACTTCGCTCGACTCCCTGGAGCTGCATTCAGGCCGCCGATAGCCCCCAATGTCTGGTAGCATGTCACAAAACCAGCCTGCCGGCGCTGCTGCCATCACTGCTGCCATCTCTCCCCCGCCGTCTTCAGCCGCGCCTCGTGTTTACGTACACAAGGCACCAGCGTGATCCCGCTCTCTTTGTCGGTTTTTGCGGGGAAGACGTGGAGGACTAGCTCGATGAGTACAGCCGCGTGAGTCTTGCTAATCACTGGGACGATAGCGCCAAGCTCCGTTACGACTTTTTCTACTTGACCGGTGTGGCGAAGACTTGGTATTTCAACCACGTCATTGACTCACCCGACTGGGCGACCTTGCAGCACCAGCTGTGACATGTTTTTGGGACACTGGCCATTCGTTCCGCTGTCGCGAAGAGGACCCTCGATACTCACCGACAACATCCCGGCGAATCTTACATTCCCTATATTGAGGATGTCCTTTCACTGTGCCGGCGTGTCAATTCATCTATGTCAGAATCGGACAAAGTACGCCACATCTTGAAAAGCATTGGACCTGTTTCATTTAATGCCCTCGCTCCGCAAAATAGTTACTATCGCTGACGTCGTCGCGACATGCCAGCGCCTTGATTCGCTGGACTCCGTTAGTCTCCAACCGGCCATTGGTGACCACCACTCCACGTCTCATGGCCATCTGCGTGACCTCATCCGGGCATTATACGGGAAGAATTTCGGTCTATGGGCTTCACACCTCCTTCACCGCGTTCAACACAGTCTTCGGGAGTTCCTTTGCGTGACCTCATTAGGGATGAACTTACATCCCTGACCGGTCCTGATCTCATACAACCACCTCTTTCTCGCCCCTTATCAACCTACGCTCAAGTCGCTGCCGCGCCTCCGAGCAACATACACGTGACATCGCCGCAACCATCCTACGTGTCGGTTGCTGCCGCTGCCCCGGTCAACTACTGCTCGATGCCACCTGACCCTTCTTCGGCCCACTTGGGCGTGCTATCTCCAGCTGCCCCTAGCGCCTTCTACTCCCCACCCTAGCGCTCTTCCCACCCTGTCTGATATTACTGCGGCTATCGCGGCCACATATATCGTTTCTGCTGAAAGCACCAGCAAGATGAGTGTCGGTGACATCGCCGCAACCATCCTACGTGTCGGTTGCTGCCGCTGCCCCGGTCAACTACTGTTCGATGCCACCTGACCCTTCTTCGACCCACTTAAGCGTGCTATCTCCAGCTGCCCCTAGCGCCTTCTACTCCCCACCCTGGCGCTCTTTTCACCCTGTCTGATATTACTGCGGCTATCGCGGCCATTTATATCGTTTCTGCCGAAAGCTCCAGCATGATGAGTGTCGGGGTTACGACGGGCGTGAACGAGATACTTCGTACTATCAAGGTCAACGCCATTCATCACCTGCACACGGGTCTCCCTCTCCGCCCGCATCGAGTGCACCTCGGAACAGCCGGAACTCCAGACGCCGTTCACCTTCACCCTTTCACCGCTCCTCCTCCCCACTTCGGCCTGCCTCATTTGTCACTGCCAGTCATTCGGAAAACTAAGTGATGCCGTTTCTGGGGGAAAAAACTTCATTCCAAATTACGACTGATATTCCTCCACCAGGTCCGTGCAACATGATTTCGGCGGTAGTGGAAGGAGTGTACGTGGATGCTCTGGTGGACACGGGTGCAGCATTTTCTGTTATGCGTGTTGATTTAGGCCGACGTCTGAAAAAAGTGATGACCCCTTACGATGGACTTACGTTGGTTGCTGCCACGGGGTATACCATTCGCCCTTCCGCTTTCTGTACAGCCCGCGTTTTTATTGACGGTATCTGATACCACATTCAATTTGTCGTCCTGACTGACTGCTCTCACCAGTTATATTTTAGGGTGGGATTTTCTTTCTTCTGCTTCTGCGGCTATTCGCTGTGGCCAACGCGTCGTCCACCTCACCGACACGGACTGCACGCTCAACGGCGACCCCCACAGGCCCTTCGTTTGACAGCTGCGGAAGATACCGAATTACCACCAGGTCAAGAGCGAATTGTAACTATCACCCCCAGAGACATCGAGCATGGCGACGTCTTGGTCTCACCATCATTTAGTTGCGTCGGTAAAGGCATCATTCTCGCTTCCGGTGTAGTTCGTTTTTTCAATGGTTCCGCACTTGTCACCGCCGTGAATACAACATCCGAAACAATTCTACTTCCTCAGAGCACTACGGTGGCCTGCGTGACGGATCGCAAGCCTGCGTGCATCGTGCCACTTCATGCCGCCTCCTCCAACGACAGCCCTAGTGGTGAGCCTGCTTCTTCCGCCTTTAGTGCAGCCATTAGCGACGACTTGACACCTTCATAGACGCAACAGCTACATGCTTTTTAAAGGAACACACAAGTTCCTTCGATGTTTACTCCTCGACGTTGGGCCGCACTACTACTACAACGCATCGAATCCACACAGTCGGAACATCTGTTGTACGCCGCCGGCCCTACCGCGTGTCTCCTGCTGAGAGAAAAATTATCGAAGAAAACGTAGCTGACATGCTCGAACAAGAGGTAATTCGCCCCTCATCTAGCCCTTGGTCGTCGCCTGTTCTGATTCGTAAGCTCTATGCGCTTTTGCGTCGATTACAGGGCTCTCAACAAAATCACTCGCAAGGATCTGTACCCAATGCCCCGCATTGACGACGCCCTTGATTCTCTACAAGGCGCGAAATACTTTTCCAGCCTCGACCTGCTTTACGGATACGAGCAAATTTCTATGCACGAGGAGGATAAAGAGAAAACGGCAATCGCAACCCCCGACGGTCTATACGAATTCAACTTTATGCCTTTCGGGCTGTGCAACGCGCCCGCTACATTTGAGCGCATGATCGATACCGTGCTGCGCGCCCTCAAATGGAAGACCTGCCTCTGCATGCTACTTGGACGACATTGTCATTTTTTCGTCAACGTTTCCTCAGCACCTACAACGTTTGGATGACGTTCTAACGTGCCTTGCCGCCACTGGTCTCCAACTCAACACAAAAAAATGTCGTTTCGCTACAAAAGCTATCAAGGTTTTGGGCCACGTCATGACCAAAGACGGAATTCGGCCGGATCCGGACAAAATTGCTGCGATGCTTCGCTTTCTACGCCCCGAAAGGCCGAAGGAGTTGCGAAGTTTTCTTGGTCTCGCCTCCTATTTTCGCCGTTTTATACGCAACTTCGCATCAATAGCGGCTCCACTGCACCAGCTTCTTGCTTCCGACGTGCCTTTTCTGCGGTCCGAAGAATGGCAAACAGCATTCGACCTTTTAAAGTGTGCCCTCACGTCCGAACCTGTACTCCGCCACTTTGATAAGGCCGCACCGACCATCTTACATAAGGACGCTAGCGGCCGTGGGATAGGTGCTATTCTGCTCCAACGTGACACCGCTTCACAAGAGAGAGTAGTTGCATATGCCATTAGAGTTCTAACTACAACTGAGAATATCTATACCGTAAACTGAGCAGGAGTGCTTGGATGTGGTCTGGTCAGTGCAAAAAATCCGTCCCTATCTTCACGGCCATCATTTTACCATCGTTATGGACCACCACGCCCTATGCTGGCTTTCCACGCTGAAGAACTTGTCTGGACGCTTGGGTCGGTGGATTGTACGTTTACAGGAGTATGACTTCAGTATCTCTTACAAGTCAGGTAGAAAACACCAAGACGCCGACGCCCTTTCGCGCTGCCCGCTACCGAATACCCAGCTCAGCATCGATCACAGTTCGGCCATCACTTCTACTGCAGCGCCCGCGCTCGCTTCAATAGCCCAGCTATTCTCGGATGAAAAGCGCACATTTCACTCCTGCCAGTTGTCTGATCCGTACTGTAGGCGTATTATAGACCAGCTCCCAGGAGCTTCCCATTCACCTGTTGCGCGACATCGTCGTCAACTCTTGCGATTTAAGCTTGAGAATGGAGTTCTGTACCGTTACATCTACCACCCAGATGGTCAACCCAGCGTTCCTGTGCTACCACGGTCTTCGACCTGACGTGCTTAAAGCCTTCCACGACGACTTGACTGCGGGAAATCTTGGTATTCAAAAAACTTACGACCGCATTTGAAGTCGCTTCTGCTGGCCTGGTATTTCTACTAGCATCGCGCGCTATATGTCGGTTCCTGCGTCCCGTGCCAGCGTCGTAAAATCCAGACAACTGCACCGGCCGGGCCTCTGCAGCCGATTCCGTGCCCCACAACGCCATTTGAGGTTGTAGGTATCGACCTTTACGGCCCTCTTCCCGTCACATCTACTGGCAAACGATGAATAGTGACCGCAGTAGACCACTTAACATGCTACCACGAGACAACGTCTGTATCAACTGCCTCTGCTTCGGAAGTGTCCGACTTCGTTATGCACGCCATAATTCTGCGCCATGGCGCCCCTCGTATTTGCTGAGTGACCGTGGAAGGGTGTTCCTGTCAGAAGTGCTAAATGAAGTATTGCGCGCCTCTGGAATAACACACAAGACAGCTTCAAGGTACCACCCTCAGACCAACGGTCTCACCGAGACGTTTCACCGTGCTCTTGCTGATATGATAGCCTTCTACATCAGTCCAGACCACAAAAACTGGGATACTCTTCTGCCATTCTTCGCCTTTGCCTAGAACTCGGCCGTTCAGCGCACCACCGGATATTCGCCGCTCTACCTCGTTTATGGACGCTCCCCTACTTTCTTCCTCGACGTTTCCATTTTCAACAGTGACGTCAACTCGTCTCCGTCTTCCAGCGAAGAATACACTTCAAGACTAGCCCGCTGTCGCGATCGTGCTCGCATCAACACGGAAGCGCGGCAGCAACATCGGAAAGTCATTTATGACGCATCCCATCACCTTGTATTCTTCCGAACTGCATGGTGACGAGGTGCTCCTATTCACACCTATTCGTATACCTGGTCTGTGTGACAAGTTTCAGCCACAATTCATTGGGCCTTACATAATTATCGAGCACACTTCGTCCGTTAATTATCGTGTGACCCCACTTGTCGTCCCAACAGACCGCCGTCACCGCACCACAGAGATCGTGCACGTGTCTCGCATGAAGCCTTTCAGGCGACGTTCTCTGTCACATTGACTTGCTGCAGCCAGGTTGGCCGCTTCGATGTAGGGGGAATTAGTGTGGGCATTCGACATGCGCTGCTTTTCACATATACATTATCATGATCATCATCATCCGTCTGGGTTTCTGTCCTCATCTTCACTGGGTGTCACCACAATCATCATTGGGTGTGTGCACGCTCGGTCTTGGGCTGAATAAACGCTGTCTCACCCCCAGACGTTATATATATATATATATATATATATATATATATATATATATATATATATATATATATATATATATATATATATATATATACTGTTACGGGGAACAAAGTATACACGATGAATATACTGGCGAGCAAAAGCGAACAATGCTGCTGCAGTCTGCAGTTCGAGCCCGTTCCCCTCAGCACTTCGTCGTCGTCATTCTCAGGCATATACTTATTTATTTATTTATTTGTAGATACTGCAATCCCACATGAGGGATTATAGCAGGGTTGGAAGTACAATCATAAATATTCCTAGGTGAACAAGAACAAAAATACGGAAGCAAAGTACAGTTCTCGGAATTACAAAAAAGGGAAAAACTGATATACAAAATTCACGAATACATGATCAACCATGGCGACAAAATACAATTCAAAATGTACAGGATAATAAATATTCCAGAAACAGAGTCACATACGCAAGGATTGGAAAAAAAAACACGGGTGTTAATTCTACACAATTTCAAATATATACACATATATACATACATATACATACACACATATGCACACATATATATTATGCAGTTAAACACAAAGCAAACTTTTCAAGTGATGGCTGTAGAACAACGTCATTAGTTAGGTTGTTCCATTCCCCGACTGTTCTCGGGAAAAATGAATACGTGAAGCAGTTATTGCGTGTTTGAAAGGGCGTAATGGAGAGGTTATGGCGATGCCTTGTCGGATACCCAGAGGAGAAAGTCAATAATTTGCTAGTGTCTGTCTTATAGTGCTTCTTAATTAGTTGATATAAAAATTTGAGACGAGAAATTCGGTTTCTTTCAGTTATTGGTGGAAGATTAGCTCTCGCTAACAGTGCACTAACAGATGTGCGACCATAACTGTTGTATATAAAACGGGCTGCCTTTCTTTGTATTTTTTCAATCTTCTTTTTATTAGTCAACGTAAAAGGATCCCATATAACGACTGCATAATCTAGAATGGGTAGAACTGTTGATTTGTACGCCAGCAAGCGCACAGTGGGAGTGGAGTGCTTGAGAGCTCTCCTAAGAAATGAAAGTCTTGTGTTAGCACAAGCTGCAACATAATCGATATGTTTATTCCACGTCAAGTTGTTCGTAATGTAAACCCCTAGATACTTGTAATACTGCACCTCAGCAAGGTATATATTGTTACAGCAATATTGGAACAAGAGGGGCTCTTTTTTGTGTGAAATGCGCATAAATACGGTTTTTTCAAAGTTTATGGGCATCTGCCAACTGTCGCACCAAGTTTTAACTTTTTGAAATGCGGCATTTAACTTTATTTGGTCATTAGAATGTTTTACCTCGGAGTAAATAACGCAGTCGTCTGCATAGAGTTTTATGTTAACGGGTATGTCATTCACAATGTCATTGATATATAAAAGAAAAAGAAGCGGTCCAAGTACCGAACCCTGGGGGACGCCAGATTCCACAGAAACCCTCTCAGAGCATTTATCTTTAAATACAACATATTGCTGCCGGCTATGAAGGTAAGATAAAATCCATTTAGTTAACTGCTTGTTTTTGAGTATGTTGTCTAGTTTGAAAATTAATTTTTTGTGAGAAACCTTATCAAACGCCTTTGAAAAATCCATAAAAATTGCGTCAGTCTGCTCACCATTATTAATTGTCAATGCAAAATCGTGAACGGTCTGAACCAATTGGGTACAAGTAGAGTAGCCTCTTCTGAATCCATGTTGAGACTCGGATAGGGCATTATGAGCAGTTAGAAATTCTGAAATATGATTATGAACTATATGCTCGAGCAACTTACAAACTGTTGACAATAGTGATATTGGCCTATAATTACTAATTTCATCTTTCTTACCCTTTTTATGAAGTGGTTTCACTTTGGCTGTCCTCCAATCGATTGGCAGCTGTCCTTCTTTCAACGATTTTGTAAAAAGAATGCAAAGATATTTGGCGACCCATTCAGCGTACCTTTTGAGAAAGGCATTGGGTATTTCGTCAGCACCACCAGATTTTTTTTTACATCAAGTTTCAAGAGCATGTTGAAAATTCCCTTTTCACTTACGGTAATGTCAGGCATCGGCGGTAATGGTGACACAAAATTAGGCAGTTTGCCATCATCATTAGTAAAGCAGGACTGAAACTGCCTATTGAATGCATTTGCAATTTTTGTGGCATCAGTAATTTGGACACCATTAATGGTAAAAGCATCCACATCAGTATAAGATGGGGAAATTGCTTGCCAAAACTTCTGCGGCGAACTAGTAATGAAACTAGGTAATGAGACTGAAAAATATTTGTCTTTGTCAGCTGCAACTTGTGTTTTAACTTTGTGAGACAAATCTGAAATTTTGGATTCTAGGTTTACGCAGTCGCCTACAGATCGACGTTTTTTCTTTAACCTCTTTAATTTTCTCTGCAAATGTATAGTAGAACGACTTATCCAGGAATTCACACGTTTGTTTTTCTTGCGTATCAATGGCACAAATTGTTCAATACATTCATGTACAAGTTTCGTAAAAGAAGCCCAAAGATTGTGAACATTCGCATCACTGCGAGAGAAATTATCTAGATGAAACGAAAGCACGTCTATTATAGCTTCGTCATCGGCTCTGGAAAAGTTTCGAAAATACGAAGCTTCGTTAGCTTTGTCGACTTTAACATTGCTGAGGCTAAGGAAGACGGCCTGATGATCGGAAATTCCTGGCATGATTTGAGATGTGGCGTTCTCGAAAATGCTACCGCTTACGAAGAAAAGATCTAGTAGAGTCTTACTGCTATCCTGAATTCTTGTGAAGCCTTCAACAACTTGAGTAAGGTCAAAGGCAAAAGCAATGTCAAGCATTGCCTCTCCTACCTTGTCATTACGAATTTTGGGGGACATTGTTAGCCAGTCAATATCAGGCAAATTGAAATCACCAGATAGGATTATCCGATCATCAGGTTTGACATGGTCACATAAATACTCCTTCAACACATCCATGGTAGAAGCATCAGAGTTAGGGGGTCTGTATATGGCACCAACAATATACCTAAGGCCGCCACTATAGGCTTTGCAGAATAAACACTCAATGTTGGCAACTTCAGGCATCAAGAATAGCCCAAGATATTACCCGCCGGCGGCAGAAGCACCGTCCCGGTGCGATCAATTCCTGGGGCGTGAGTAGTATGGTTTAAGCCGTGAGAAGTGCACTATATCGGTCGGGGTTGAAGCTGGTACAGACGTGGTATGGAGTGGAGCTATCTCATAGGTCACGCTGGTGGCCTTGCGTATGACGCGGTAGGGGCCAACGTAACGGGACATCAGTTTTTCGCAGAGACCAACACGACGTGATGGTAACCACAGCAAGACGAGCGACCCCGGAGAGTACTGTACGTCGCGGTGCCGGCGATCATAAACACTCTTTCGGTTAAGCTGCGAGGCACATAAACGATCCCGGGCGACTTGGCGGGCGATGTCAGCTCGGGCCAGGGCATCACGAGCATAAGCAGTCGATGAGGGGGCGTCAGATTGGAGCTTGGTGTCCATGGGCAAAGGCGGGTCATAACCAAACAGTAGGTAAAAAGGTGAAAATCCAGCTGCATCATGACGTGAACTGTTGTATGCGAAAATAACGAAAGGTAAGTGGATGTCCCAATCTTTGTGATCCTTGGAGACGTACATCGTTAACATATTCGTCAGGGTACGGTTGAGGCGTTCCGTGAGGCCGTTGGTTTGCGGATGGTACGCTGTAATGAACTTGTGGTGGGTAGAGCAGGATCGCAGGAGCTCGTCGACTACTTTAGATAGAAAACAGCTGCCGCGGTCGGTGATCAACTGACGAGGAGCACCATGACGCAGAATGATGTCATGAAGAAGGAAGTCGACTACATTAGTATTAGCAGTCGATTTCCTTTTTCAGGGAGGGCGCGTGGAACGGCATACCGCGTTGCGTAGTCGGTAGCAATAGCAATCCACTTATTATCGGTGGCCGACACGGGAAAAGGTCCTAGAAGATCGAGGCCGACTCGTAAAAATGGCTCATCTGGTACTTCAATGGACTGGAGGGTACCAGCAGGTCCCAGAGCAGGTGTCTTTCGGCGCTGGCAGAGGTCGCATGCCGCAACGTACTGTCGCACAGAACGGTAGAGGCTTTGGCGTTGCCCAAAGCGACATTTGGACGAGTTAAGTTGCAAATTGGCACGACGGAAAACATCAAGCACTGTGGACAGACGGGTAAGATGGTCGTCGAAAGTAGTCGAAAAAACAATAACGTCGTCAAGATAGCAGAGGCAGATGGTCCACTTCATGCCTCGAAGGAGAGAGTCCATCATGCGCTCAAAAGTCGCGGGGGCATTGCATAATTTAAAGGGCATCATCTTGAACTGATAAAGTCCATCAGGAGTCACGAAGGCCGTCTTCTCTCTGTCTTTGTCGTCCACAGCGATCTGCCAGTAGCCTGAGCGAAGGTCTATTGAAGAGAAATATTTTGCACCGTGTAAGCAATCGAGTGCATCATCTATGCGCGGTAGAGGATAGACATCTTTCTTGGTAATATGGTTGAGATGGTGGTAATCAACACAGAATCTCCAGCTATTGTCCTTCTTTTTAACAAGTACAACGGGTGAGGACCAGGGACTAGATGAGGGTTTTATTATGCCCTTATGAAGCATTTTATCGACTTCTCGCTGTATAATAGCACGCACCGGGGCTGACACACGGTAGGGTCGTCGGCAAACGGGTCGAGCGTCACCGGTGTCGATGCAATGGGTTACCACGGATGTCTGGCCCAAATTACGGTCGCCGAAGTCAAAGATGTCCTGATAAGAGGCAAGCACACGGCAGAGAGTAGAGTCTTGTTCAGACGTGAGCTTGTCAGATAGCATTGGCTTGAAAAGGTCGGAACAGGAACGTGACGAGAGCGACGTTGATGAAAAATCGGGTGGCGAATCGGTGGTTAGGGCGGAAACTGTGTGGTCGGCCAGTGGTGTCAGATGCGCAAGTGACATGCCGCGAGGAATAACTTACGCTGAGAAGCCAAAATTGAGGACGGGAAATGAAGTTCGGTTGTACTTAACGGTAACCACCGTGTTGGGGAGTGCAACATTACGTGTCATGGCCGCGTCAGAAATTGGGTCAGCAACATAATCACCATCGGGTACTGGAAGATATGGCGAGAGTTGGACTTGGACTGCGGCTTGCGGCGGAAGTCTGAGGAAATCGACAGAGCGTAGACGAGGTGGGCTGGTAGAGACGGTCTCTGAGAAGGATGGTAGTTCGAGCCGAAGAAGACCTTTGTAACAGTCAATGAGCGCAGCGTGGGAAGTCAGAAAGTCGAGTCCAAGGATGAGGTCATGAGGGCAATTTTCTAATACTGCAAACAGAACTGAAGTTTGATGCTCAGAAATCGTTAATCGCGCAGTGCACATCCAAGGACAGCAGGAGTACTTCCATCCGCTGTACGAACGGTAGGTGCAATCGCAGGCGTCAGAACTTTTTGGAGGCCGTGACGGAGGTCTGAAACAGCATCGGGGTTGTGTCCTGACGCGCTGACGCTAGACATAACGGGTGCCATAGCCTCGAGTTCCCGACAAATAATTCTGGTGACGTTTTCCGGCGCTGGTGGTTGATGTAGTGTGGGCAAATCTTCGCAAGAGGACGTAGCCGCCGTGTTGGGAAGGCGGTCAAATAGGTGAACTATGCGCCTACTTTTCGCCTGTTCAAAGCAACGACATGCTTCGATGACCGACTCCACCGTCGAGCAGTTCTTGCACAGCGGAAAATTGAAGGCGTCATCGGCAATTCCTTTCAGGATGTGTCCGACTTTGTCCTCGTCGAGCATGTCCTTGTCGACCTTGCGGCACAAAGCCAACACGTCCTGGGTGTACTCGATGTACGGCTCTGTGGATGTCTGAGCACGAGTCGCAAGCTCTTTCTTTGCGGCCACTTGACATTCGATGGGTTTCCCAAATAGATAGCGCAATTTCTGCTTACAGACGTCCCAGCTGGTCAACTCTTCTTGATGTGTCTCGTACCAGAGTTTTGCCGTGCCATGCAAGTAGATGATGTTCGCCAACATAAGCGTTGGATCTCAATGGTTGCTGCTGCTGACGCGCTCATATAGAACCAGCCAGTCATCGACGTCTATGCCACTTGTGCCATTGAATGGGCCTGGGTCAGGAGGTTGCACCACAACGATCGGTTGCGGGGCTGACGGACCTTGTTGACATTGAGTAGCCTGGTCAGTCATCGTGGTAGCTGGAATGCGCCTTCCGCTGCGAAGATCCAGCTCGTAGGGCTGTATAGCGAGTTGTACCCCGCACCTCCACCATTGATGTTACGGGGAATGAAGTATACACGATGAATATACTGGCGAGCAAAAGCTTACAACGCTGCTGCATTCCGAGCACGTTCCCCTCAGCACTTCGTCGTCGTCATCCTCAGGCATCTACTTAGCCCGTGACTATATATATATATATATATATATATATATATATATATATATATATATATATATATATATATATATATATATATATATATGGGATATGGCACAACGGGAGCGTTGTCAACAAGGATAAATATATTTATTTCCCAACAGTTTCGGGAGGGTCCTCCCGAAACTGTTGGAAAATAAATATATTTATCCTTGTTGTAAACGCTCCCATTGTGCCATATCCCATACCTTCACGAAGACTAACTGGCCCGTTGAATTATTACTCCCACTATATATATATATATATATATATATATATATATATATATATATATATATATATATATATATATATATATATATATATTGTCACGGCTGTCGACGACGCCTACGAGACAGACCCCGGAAACGGCGACGAAGGTTAATCCGGGCCAACAACGACGGCCAGCTGTACCACAATCAACAGCAACCAGTGGCCAGAATCAACCACCTACAAGCAGAAAAAATCAGCAGCCAACATTACGTAAGATCAAGCAGCAACCACCAGCAGCCAACAGCAGTCGTCTACAGGCCAGCTCGTCACGGGAGGCACAACGGAATGGAGCTCCAACCCAAACCAGGTACGACCTCCGGGTACCTTGCGGCTCTATTCGCCGCGTCTGAGCAAAGTGACATACTGGCTGTGCGAGTGGGCAAACACCGTCCGTTTCAGATGAAATAGGCCATAGAGCGGGTCCAATTTTTTTTTAAACTTAGAAAAGTTATTGACAAAAGAATACGGCACGAACTTCACGTGCAAAGCCTCGAACAATGCGTACTGGCGGGTACGGCTCCAAAGGGGCTGCGCTTGTCGCTAACACCATCGATGCATAACTTTGCCAAAGGGGAAATGAAACGTCGGAACAAAATTCTCGATCGCGCCACACAGGAGCTAACTAATGTCACCATTAAAGACTGTAGAAAGACTCTAAACGCACTGACAGACGTGGAGCGGTATATAAGAAATAACTTTCCTCTTTCCGAGTGGGAAGCTAAAGAACTCGACGTATTTGAGCACAAAAAAAAAAACGGAGGAAATAGAAAAACTTAAGAGGAAGAAATTCTCGCGGCACAATGTGTCACAATCTATACCCACTGCTGCATGCTTTCAGAGAAAATACCAAATCACCTCACGTTCAAAAAAATTTGCCACCACACCCCAAAGAGCCAAACGTTATTAACCTTCCCGATAAAGAACTTAGCAAAGAAGAATTGAGTACACTATCACGCGGACTTACATTCTGCCCTGACAACGGAATGTACGATGAATTCACGCTCCTAATGGTGCATTCAGACGACGGACCGAATCCCGATGTGGCGGGGCGGACGGCGCGTCACGTGACCTCACATCAGCGATTCCCCTCGTCCGCGACTCGTCCGCGCGGCTCGCGGACGGATGAACCCAACCTGTTTCTCACATCGGGATTCTGGCGGGGGAGAGCCGGTACTTGAGCGGAATAGCTTGGGGTCGGTGGCAACCAGTACACTTTTCGTCTGCTCGTGGCATGTCCTCTATGGCTCGCGGACAGCTGCATGACTGGTCGGCATTATCTACGCTTGAGCATGGTTTACTTAGTTTTCGGGGTGCTCTGTTCTCAAATGATTAAATACGCGGAAGTTATTTTTGGTGGTTCGGGAAATGTCGCCGCCGTCGTTTGACACGCGAGATTCTTAGCCGTCATGATGGTGAAGTTTTCCAACTTCTGCAACCGGCGACGCGCCGCTTCTAAAAAAGGATGGGAGACGTGTTCAGAAGTTCTACAAGTGGGGAACAATGGTGTTGAAAGAACATTCTGCCAGCAACTACCTTTTCTCCTGACAGAATAACACTCCTCGTTCATTTGTCACAACGCGACAGACATCGCGGTCAAGCGTCGCTTCTTGCGGGCATCCATGTTGAATACTCTCAAACCGGTCTGCTTTCAGCAGGCGCAGGTGAGTGGCGAACCTGCTGTCGAGGGTAATCCGGCTGTTTTCTCCAAGGAAACCGTCCGTCGTGTGGATGCGTCTGCAGGCGGATCATCCGCGGATTAGCCGTCCGTGTCCACGACAAATCCGGATTCGGTCCGTCGTCTGAATGCACCATAAAAGACCTAGACGACTTCGCACAAAATTTACGATTGGAGGAATGTTTCATCGATAAACCCCAAAAAGATAACGCACTTTTTCGTGGGGTAATCGAACGGCAATGAACCCCAGACGCCAACAGAGATCGACATCTGGATCTCTATATAGACGCGGTTCAGAAAGATGTTATACATGCGTACAAGGTGTGCGAACCAAGCATGAATAACATATCGAAAAGAGAAAGAGAGGCACTACTCGCGTTGAGCAACTGCGAAGACCTCGTCATTAAACCAGCAGACAAAGGAGGCACGATTGTAGTTCTGAATAGATCGGACTACATTGAGGAAGGCAAGCGACAACTAAATAACAAACAATTCTACAAACACCTCGACTCTGACCCTACCACCGTGCACAAAAGGATCATTGTAACAACCCTAGAGGATCTCACACGTGAAGGCGCCATTGATTCCAAGCTTAAAAACGCCCTTATTACAGTACATTCGGCACCTGGTCGTTTTTACATGCTGCCGAAGATTCATAAAGAGAGAAACCCTGGCAGACCCATTATATCAGGCACGGGAACGTTAACGGAACCGATTTCCAGTTATGTTGATTCTTTAATAAAAGACATACCACCCACACATGAGCCCTTCTTGCGTGACACAAACCATTTCTTTCGGGAAATATCGGACGTAAAAATTCCAGACGGTGCATTTCTCGTAACATTGGATGTTAGCTCACTCTACACAAATATCCCACATGACGATGGTGTAAGGGCGCTTGTTGAATCGTATGGCACCCACAACCCTGTCGCATATCCAAGCAAAAAAGTAATTGAAATCTTAACAAGACTTATACTCGAATTGAACAGCTTTGAATTTAACAACCAGTATTACTACTTCAAATCAGCGGCACGCAATGGGTACAAGAATGGCCCCAAACTACGCTACCACATTCATGCACCACATAGAGTCCAATTTCCTTTCATCTTGTGATCATCATCATCATCAGCCTGACTACGTCCACTGCAGGACAAAGGCCTCTCCCATGTTCCGCCAGTTGATCCGGTCCTCTGCTTGCTGCTGCCAATTTATACCCGAAAATTTCTTAATCTCATCTGCCCACCTAACCTTCTGTCTCCCCCTAGCCCGCTTCCCTTCTCTGGGAATCCAGTCAGTTACCCTTAATGACCAGCGGTTATCCTGTCTACGCGCTACATGCCCTGCCCATGTCCATTTCTTCTTCTTGATTTCAGCTATGATATCCTTAACCCCCGTTTGTTCCCTAATCCACTCAGCTCTCTTCTTGTCTCTTAAAGTTACACCTACCATTTTTCTTTCCATTGCTCGCTGCGTCGTCCTCAATTTAAGCTGAACCCTCTTTGTAAGTCTCCAGGTTTCTGCTCCGTAGCTAAGTACCGGCAAGATACAGCTGTTATATACCTTCCTCTTGAGGGATAGTGGCAATCTACCTGTCATAATTTGAGAATGCTTGCCCAATGTGCTCCACCCCATTCTTATTCTTCTAGTTACTTCAATCTCATGGTTCGGCTCTGCGGTTATTACCTGCCCTTAGTAGACATAGTCTTTTACAACTTCAAGTGCACTATTACCTATCTCGAAGCGCTGCTTCTTGCCGAGGTTGTTGTACATTACTTTCGTTTTCTGCAGATTAATTTTAAGACCCACCTTTCTGCTCTCCTTGTCTAACTCTGTAATCATGGGTTGCAATTCGTCCCCCGAGTTACTCAGCAATGCAATGTCATCGGCGAAGCGCAGGTTACTAAGGTATTCTCCATTGACTCTTATCCCTAATTGTTCCCATTCTAGGCTTCTGAAAACCTCCTGTAAGCACGCGGTAAATAGCATTGGAGAAATTGTGTCCCCCTGCCTTACACCCTTCTTGATTGGTATTCTGTTTATTTATTTATTTATTTATTTTCAGATTTACTGCCAGCCTTTGAAAAAGGCCTTTGGCAGGAGCGGGCAGAACAAATAAAAGAATGCGAGAACATACGCAAATACGTCCACAAAACAACCGCAACAATGAGCGGGAACAAAATAAAAATAAAAATATACAATTACGCAATCAACAAAGTGACAGCAGGTACTATTAACAACTTGCTTGGTACCAAGCCAGACCTACACTGATAGAAACTATTAATAATATACAAGACATGACTGGAGAGAGCAGGAGAAATCTGGACCGAGGTGCACCGCTAAACAAAACAGAGCTACAATGTGACACACTCAACATCAACAACAAAAAAAGGAAAAAAAACATCAGAACAACATTATTGTTTCACAATCACATATCCGTTTGCAGAAGTCGCGATACTAGGAAAGCGGAGTGACGACCAAGATACCGAAAAAAAATTACAGATAATCTGACAATGCTTTAGCAAAAGAATTTAGTGTATTACAATCAATTACATTGGATGGAAGTCGATTCCATTCACGCTGTTATGAAGGACTATGGTAGCAGTTGATCCTCTGTAGATTTCTTCCAGAATGTTTATATATACTTCATCTACGCCCTGATTCCGCAGTGTTTGCATGACGGCCGATATTTCTACTGAATCAAACGCCTTCTCGTAATCTATGAAGGCTATGTATAGTGGTTGGTTATACTCTGAGCATTTCTTTATTACCTGATTGATAGTATGAATGTGGTCAATTGTTGAGTAGCCTGTTCGAAATCCTGCTTGTTCCTTTGGTTGATTGAATTCTAATGTTTTCTTTACTCTGTTAGCAATTACCTTTGTAAATAGCTTGTATACTACAGAGAGCAAGCTAATCGGCCTGTAATTCTTCAAGTCCTTGTCATCTCCTTTCTTATGTATTAAGATGATGTTAGCGTTCTTCCAAGACTCTGGTACTCTTCCCGTCAGGAGACACCTCGTAAACAGGGTGGCTAGTTTTTCTAACACAATCTGTCCTCCATCTTTCAGCAGATCTGATGTTACCTGATCCTCACCAGCAGCTTTGCCCCTTTGCATGCTCTCCAAAACTTTTCTGACTTCTTCTATCATTACTGGTGGGGTGTCATCTGGGTTACTGCTAGTTCTTATAGTATTAAGGTCGTGGTTGTCTCGGCTACTGTACAGATCTCTGTAAAACTCCTCTGCTATTTCAACTATCCTATCCATATTGGTAGTTATTTTGCCTTCTTTGTCTCTTAGTGCATACATCCGACTTTTGCCTATCCCAAGTTTCCTCTTCAATGCTTTGACACTTCCTCCGTTTTTCAGAGCGTGTTCAATTCTCTCCATGTTATACCTTCTTACATCGCATACCTTACGTCTATTAATCAACTTCGAAAGCTCTGCCAGTTCTATTTTGTCTGTTGTACTTGACACTTTCATGATTTGACGCTTCTTAATTAGGTTCTTCGTTTCCTGGGAAAGCTTGCCAGTGTCCTGTCTAACTACCCTGCCTCCAACTTCCACTGCACACTCCGTAATGATACTCGTCAGATTATCATTCATTGTATCTACGCTAAGGTTGGTTTCCTCACTAAGAGCCGAGTACCTGTTCTGCAGTGACACTCTGAATTCCTGTACTTTCCCTCTCAGTGCTAGCTGATTGATTGGCTTTTGCGTATCAGTTTCTGTCGTTCCTTCTTCAAGTCTAGGCAAATTCGAGACCGTACCATTCTATGGTCACTGCATCGTACCTTGCCAATCACTTCCACATCCTGCACGATTCCAGGGTGTGCACTCATTATAAAGTCTATTTCGTTCTTATTTTCGCCATTAGGGCTCCTCCATGTCCATTTGCGGTTTTCTCGTTTTCGGTAGAAGGTATTCAAAATCCGTAAGTTATTGCGTTCTGCAAATTCTACTAGTAGCTCTCCTCTGGCGTTTCTAGTACCGATGCCATAATCTCCTACTGCCTGGTCTCCAGCCTGCTTCTTCCCTACCTTTGCATTAAAGTCGCCCATCACTATAGTATACTGTGTTTTTACCTTACTCATTGCCGATTCCACGTCTTCATAGAAGCTGTCAACTGAAGCGTCATCATGGCTGGATGTAGGCGCGTAAGCTTGTACTACCTTCATCTTGTATCTTTTATTCAATTTAATTACGATACCTACCACCCTTTCATTAATGCTATAGTATTCCTCGATGTTGCCAGCTATGTTTCTGTGAATTAGGAACCCCACTCCCAGTTCTCTTCTGTCTGCCAAGCCCCTGTAGCAAAGGACGTGCCCATTCTGTAGCACCGTATAGGCCTCATCTGTCCTCCTAACCTCACTGAGCCCTATTATATCCCATTTAACACCCTCTAGCTCCTCGAATAGCACAGCTAGACATCCCTCACTAGATAAGGTTCTAGCGTTAAACGTTGTCAATATCTTGTGATATCTTGTGATATCAAACCATTATTCTATAAACGGTACCTAGATGATATATTCATAATTTGGACACATTCGGAAAACGAGCTCCTCAAATTTATACATGCATTTAACCAAGTACACCTCAGGATTTATTTTACACACTCCTGCTTTAACACTGAAATAAACTTCCTTGATGTACTCATTCGAGTTGACGATGGTGCGTTGGTAACTAGCGTATACAGAAAACCAACGGACAGGCAACAACATTTGCACTTGAAAAGCTGCCACCCGCGACATTGCAAGACCAGCATTCCCTATTCCCAAGCACACAGATTCCGACGAATCTGCTCCCGCACCGGTGACTTCCACAAAAACAGCACAGATATGCGCGAAGTACTCCTTAATCAAGAATACTCGCCAGCTATCATCGATGACGCCATCAAAAAAGCTCAAAATCTGGACCGCCAGATTCTTCTCAACCACCAGAAAAACGCCGACCAACACTGCAACAAAAGCTTACTATTAACTTTCACGAGCAACCCACCAAACATAAACAAGGTCCTAAGAAAACACTTTAACATATTGGAACAGAGCATGCGACTATCCAAAATTTTCACTTCTCCTCCTTGTGTGGTATACAGACGGACGAAAAATATAAAGGATCATTTAATAAATTCAAAGATAGGCGTGAAATCTCAAGTAGGGTGTCACCCTTGCAGAAAAAGCAGATGCAAGGTATGCAAACACATGCAGACAACGACAGTGGCGAAAAGCACCCACTTGGATTTTGAGCACGGGATAAGATGTGCACTAGACTGTGACTCGGACAACGTCATATACCTCGTGGAATGTGGGGTATGTAACAAGCAATACGTGGGCGAGGCAGACACTCCGTTTAGAATTAGATTCAACAACCATCGGGCATATGTACGATCCCTGTCAGGCCTCTCACTTTAAAAACACAGCACATTAAAAGACCACAGCTTTGATGACATTAGGGTTACACTATTAGAAATGAGTTTTCGAACAATCAGAGAACGGCAACAACGGGAATCTTATTTTATCTACAAATTTAACACGATAAATTGCGGAATAAACGAACACACAGGCACTCTGTCAGCGTTACGACCACTAAAAGACGCAAACGCTTCTCTCTGATCAGTCCGTTCTCATTACGACAATACTATTACCCGCTAACATTGCTTTTAGCCTATGCATCTATGTGACAATATAGAAATGGTTTGCCTCTTCAAGCACAGCCGAGACACACAGATAAGCGGTCCCGGATGTCGTACAGTCCCCCCCCCCCCCCTTTTTTTAACGCACATTTTCTGTTCCTTCACTGACAGGAGCCATTGCATATAATGAATATCAATGGCGGCGCCTCAATTACCGGCTTTTTCATTCTTCCCGACGCCACCAGCACGCACTCGAAGCGCTTAACTCTCCCCATCAATTTGTCCTAAATTTCAAAGAGGAACGAGCCGCCAGCGGATTACACGGGAAGGTGAAATATAAGAACGGCGGCACACTGCCCACTTGGGGATGAGTGGGTGCGGGGGAGGTATAGTTGACAATGATGGCATTGCTCGTCTACCTTCGCCCTACTCTGTTGAGATGCTACCGCTTTCTAATTCCGCCGTGTCGGTCTCGCTTCTTCTCCAAGATTTTCTATATTTCTTTAAGGTTTCTCCCACAATTTCGTTGTTTTTTTCCTTTTTTTCTTTTTCCTTTTCTTTTGACCCCTTCCCTCCCGTATCGACAGGCTATAAGAAGACACGGAACATGTGTAAATAATATTATACCTTGAAAAAGACGGGGCTCCCGTAGAACCGTAGAAACGTCAGCAGAATAAACAGTTATGTGAAAGCGCATCTACTTTAACACACACACACGCACGCACACGCGCATATATATATATATATATATATATATATATATATATATATATATATATATATATATATATATATATATATATATATATATATATATATATATATATATATATATATATTGTTGTGATCCCGGGAAGCTGTGGTAGCGTGGTGTAGCTCCGGGTTGAGGAAACGAACGCTTACGAGATGGGGATACGAAAAACTAACAGGTTTATGGCACTATTTACAAATATTTACAGCATGAGGTTAAGAGTTCGCAAACCACGAACGTGGTGGTTGAACCGCTACACAGTTCAGAGCCATCACAAACTACGAACGTGGTGGTTGAACCTTTACTTGGTCCAGAGCGACGTCCCGCACTCTGGGGCGTCCTTATAAGCACTGTCGGGCTCCTCCTTCTTCAGTGGAACACCAATCACACACACACACAACAGGTGAGGGGTACGAGCATGCACGGCGCACGTGAACATCCAATTTCGAGTCAAGATCACTGCACTTAAAGGTGGCGCCAGAGAGGCTCTTGCTCGTCGTGTATGTCGCTGGTCGATGGGTCCCAAGCTTCGGACAGCAGACATCAAACGGTCCGCCAATCTGTCCGCTCAATTAGCAGGGCACTTTGTGGCGGCGGTCGCCGTTTGCTCAAAGGAAGACGCTGTCTTTGTTGTCCTCTCTGGAACGGCTTACAGCTTCGTGGCCACACAATGTCTCATCCTCCGGCTGGCAGGGACAATACCTGGCGGGCACAGGCAGCCGGCTACTTGTTTGACGATTAAAAGAGCGCCGCTCCCCCGTCAGCTATCGACGCTGGTTCCAAGAAAACCTGGGTTCCAGGCGTGGGAACGCGGCCCGGCTACGCTTCTCAGCGACAGCATGGCGTCTGCTGACGACGGTCATAACAGCTTCCCCCTCGCCAGATGAGTCACGGAGGGCAGCGGTCAACACTGCTGCTCGCAGGGACGACGAAAGGGTCCGTAGTCGAATCCCAAGAACTCGCCTTCGCTTGTGGCATGGTCTGAGTAAAGGCCGAATCTTCGACACCGTTTCTGCAACTGGACCACATGCACAAGCAAGCACTCGGCCCCCTTCGAACAAACCAAGCCAAAAGAGGGATAACAAACCAATTTTAATTACTAGCTTTAACAAAAGCTTACTCTCAGAACTCTCAGGACTCACTTGAGCTCAAAAACCAGACGTGCTACCTTACAAATTTACATAATAAGATGCACGACAAAAAAAACTAAAATATCAATTTTGATACACCAAGAGCACTCCAGAATGGTTTAGAAAGAGCGACGGAGCACGCCAGCGTTTCCATTCAATTTGCCCTTTTCCTAATGCCAAAATGATATTTTCGAAGAATCAAGCTCCGCCTCACAAGGCGACTGTTCTTCGATGTCATGGTTTGCAGCCAAGGGGACAATGGCCTGTATCTACTTTAAATTTAGCCCTCCCCTGAGATAACACTGCCACTGATGAATGCTCTACACAATGCAGGCGCACTCCTTTCCTGAAGCGCAGTACGTTATCTCACGAGAGCCCAAATTCTGGCGCAAGCAACGCGCAGCTTTGCTTGATACCATTGTCGTCCTGATATAAAACGGCTGTCTCCTTCCTTTCGTCGCTGACTGCTTTCATCGGTTCTGTCCCGCTGAGAGCATCGGTTCGGTTCCGGATTCAGTGAGCGCTAAGATTGTCCTAATGTCCGTTTTTTTTACGTGTACCAATAATTGTCTACTACTGATACAGTAAGCTCACCAGCCTCCCAAAACCTTAAACTATGCTGTGACCTAACGGTCTACCTCAACGGTAAGAGAAAGCTGGATGATCTGCTCATATGATCAATCGATCAATCGTTCTTCAAAGAAAAGCAATGAAACCGAAGGAAAAATCGCTGCTTTCTGCAGCTTCATTCAGTTGAAGTTACTTGCCTGTGCTAACGCTTCTGAGAAGAAAAACAAACCACTGTGCTCACCTGAGCGTTTTCAATTAATCTCATTTTTACCGCGTTGCAAATAACATGGTACTGTTAACCAGACGCATAATCCCTCACAGTTTGTCTTAATGTTCATTCGAACGTTACGTTGTAACACACCGTGTACAACACAAAAGTAATCCTAGGTGCAATACTCATTAAAGCACCTCCCAACAATTGCATAGGTTTTATGCTAAAACAGTACACTAGAATGTTCTCAATACTACTAGCGCGTAACGACAACTCTACCATGTCGCGCCAAACTTAATCATTTTACGAAATCACTTGGTCTGTGTTAACATCTTCCTTCAAATGCTCGTTCACTTCAAATCCACTTGACAGTGAAGGCATACGATATAACACTAAACCTTAAAAACACTCGAAAATAACACTTTTCTGTTTTTAATTTCTCGATATTTTCGTACTAGTGATTAAAGCACTTCTAGTTCGGCGGTTTTCTTTCTGCGAACTTTACATCAAATTTTGTAATCTATACACAAGTAAAATGACTCCAACATGAATCTTCAATGTTACACTGAATAACCTTACTTAGCACACGCGTGCAACAATTACTCAAACTGACCGTACCCCCTTTTCTATGCTAGATTCGCTTGAATCGCACACGATGGGGTCGCGGTCCTGGCTGTTTTCCAGGAGGCCTGAGGCTACTAAACACACGAACGTTAGGCTGTGTCCTGCCGTCACGCCTCATTCTGCACTTCGGCCGGCTTTCTTCGGTAATGTGGAAGGGGTACCAGAAGCAGGGGGGAAGCCTTTGCCATTTTTCTTTTGTGTTCTCGCCTATGTGGTATTTAGCCACTCTGCCCTTTCGACTCTGACCCTTCGGCAAAAGCCGCTTTCCCGAAGTTGTCAAGCAGAACCGCGTGCTTCGTTTGGGTGGCGTACCTCGTTTCCTCCCTCTGCACCTGGCTCGCCGCTTGTGCTTACCGGAACGCCACCATTGACGTTTCCTTAAACGGATTAGTGGCCTACCCTTTCTTTGTTGGGACGGAGTGGGACCTGGCTTAGGCCTACGCAGTGCAGTGCGTTTCCGCTTCTTTCTTTTTCGGCGATGTTTGCAAACCAGCGCGGTATTATTGCTGCACTGCTGAAGCGTGGCGCTCTTGCTCTCATCAGCCACTGCGCTAACCATGCCTACATTTGACAATGTCGAAAGGTCCTTTTGAGGCACAAAGAAGGTTTTCAGCTCATTACTGGGCCCATTAGGGCTGCTGGCACCCTCTTCATCCACGCAAGGAGCGTCTTTCGACACTGTCCCCACCTCCAGACCGGCCACGGCCTCGTTCTCTACATCATTTACATGGATGCATTCGAGAATACGCGGGCCTTTCTCTGGCGCGATCTCTGTTTCAAGCGCTTTATCAGGCGCCTCAACTTCCGGCGCTTTGCGACGCGCCTCGCTTTCAGACTCCGGTACGAGTCTTTCCTTCTTTTTGCTAACCGAAGTTCCGAATCTTCTGATTAGCTCTGATTTAACAACTTCGTAGTTGTTCGCGTGCTGCTCACTGAGTCGCGCAACAACGTCCGCTGCCTCGCAGGGCAGAACCGTGCGTAGCTTCTGAGACCAGGTGTCTCGCTCACACTTCAGTTCACTACACTTTCGTTCAAAGAGTCTAAGATACAGGCCCATATCCCATGATACCTCATATGGCTGCATGTACCTAGACATCTCGAGCACTGCCTCATTTTCGAGAAGTACTCCTTGCTGGAGTCCCAGCCTCTTACTCAACTCATAGTCTTGTTTGAAAAACTTTAGCTTGAGGCTTTCTCTTTCGTCTTCACTCTTTCCTTCCATCTGAGCTGCTCTTAGTTTTCTTTCGATGATGAGGTCCCATTCTTCACTTAGTTCCTCATCATCAGCCCCCAAATCATTAATCGCTTGAATGATTATGGGTTTTCGTGCCAAACCCTTTGTATCGATCCCCAATTCCTCACACAACAGCAACAAGTCTGACTTCTGCAGCTCCCGCAAGTCCATGATCGTACTGAGTGCTCGCTACTTCCAAAAATAACTTTCCGAAACGGCGAAACTGAGTCTTTCGGCAAAGTTAACTACCAGTTCTAAAATTTAACCCTCTTTTAGAACCTGGTTTACTCAAAGGAAAAGCCAAGCACTCACCCATACGTGATCCATGTCTCGAGCCAGCTGCTTCTCCTGGGCCGACTGTTGTTGTCTCTTGTGGCTTCGAATCCGACCGTTGCCAACCAGTTGTTGTGAATCCCTCCGCTGATCACCAGTTGTGGTGATCGGGGTTGTTCTCCTGTAGTCGCTTCGGATCCCACCTCCGGTTGACGAAGGAAGAAGCAGGACGTTGGAGGATGCGAAAAACAGAACAGGGTTTACGGCACTATTTACAAATATTTACAGCATGAGGTTAAGAGTTCGCAAACCACGAACGTGGTGGTTGAACCGCTACACAGTTCAGAGCCATCACAAACTACGAACGTGGTGGTTGAACCTTTACTTGGTCCAGAGCGACGTCCCGCACTCTGGGGCGTCCTTATAAGCACTGTCAGGCTCCTCCTTCTTCAGTGGAACACCAATCACACACACACACAACAGGTGAGGGGTACGAGCATGCACGGCGCACGTGAACATCCAATTTCGAGTCAAGATCACTGCACTTAAAGGTGGCGCCAGAGAGGCTCTTGCTCGTCGTGTATGTCGCTGGTCGAGGGGTCCCAAGCTTCGGACAGCAGACATCAAACGGTCCGCCAATCTGTCCGCTCAATTAGCAGGGCACTTTGTGGCGGCGGTCGCCGTTTGCTCAAAGGAAGACGCTGTCTTTGTTGTCCTCTCTGGAACGGCTTACAGCTTCGTGGCCACACAATGTCTCATCCTCCGGCTGGCAGGGACAATACCTGGCGGGCACAGGCAGCCGGCTACTTGTTTGACGATTAAAAGAGCGCCGCTCCCCCGTCAGCTATCGACGCTGGTTCCAAGAAAACCTGGGTTCCAGGCGTGGGAACGCGGCCCGGCTACGCTTCTCAGCGACAGCATGGCGCCTGCTGACGACGGTCATAACAATATATATATAGGATATGGCACAACGGGAGCGTTGTCAACAAGGATAAATATATTTATTTCCCAACAGTTTCGGGAGGGGTCCTCCCTTCATCAGGGGATGAGTTATACTGACATGAGCTTCCAAACTTCGTTGCTGCCGCGTCCCTCTCGCCTTGAAAGACGTTTGCGAGAGTGAGAGGGAACTAGAAAAAGGAAAAAAAACAAAAAAGGGGGAGAAAAAAGACGAAAAAAGAAACAAAATAAAGAAAGTAAAAAAGAGGAAGAACCACTGTCAACACTGAGAACGAAGCCAACTGTCCGTCTACATCCACATACGGTTCATATCACGTGTTGTTCAGTTCTTGACGTGTGTCGGGCCACCCAAGATTGTCGCCGCGGTGCCGGGAGGGTCCGGGACGGCGTGCCTAAAGAAAGGGGTTTCCCCGTAATTGGTCGTTCGGCGGGCGGCGGGCGGTGTGCGTAAAGGAAAGGTTTCTCGTTAATGGGTCGGTCGGCTATTTAGCCTCATCCCCTGATGAGGCTCATCCCTGATGAAGGGAGGACTCATCCCCTGATGAAGGGAGGACCCCTCCCGAAACTGTTGGGAAATAAATATATTTATCCTTGTTGACAACGCTCCCGTTGTCCCATATATATATATATATATATATATATATATATATATATATATATATATATATATATATATATATATATATATATATATATATAATAAGGGAGATTTATTGAGTAGAAAGGTTGATGCTTGCAAGGCTTGGAAGGCGATGCACCAGCCGCAATTTCCGAGCTTGAGCCGCTGCTGCACGCTCGATGCTGCTGCCTCAGGGCCGGAGTGCTTCCTCTTCTTTACAATGGCCCTACGGAGAAAAAAAGGAGCCATCCTGGCGACTTAGTCCTGTGCAGGCGGCGTTGAACCGTGGTACTGCTTGAGCATCTGGACGTGTACAACCACGCGGTTGCGACGTCGCAAGTCTGATGGTGGCGTAAGAGGCTCAATGAGGTAGTTTACTGGCGAAGTTTGTTCGAGAATACGATATGGCCCATCGTACTTTGGCAGAAGTTTGGAAGAGAGCCCAGGTGTGCGATGCGGCACTGACAGCCACACAAGAGCACCCGGAAGAAAAACGAGAGTTGAGGTCTGGGCATCATGAATTGCTTTTTGCCTGTTTTGGTCATCGCAGGTAAAGCGACGAGCTAACTGGCGACATTCTTCTGCGTGTCTGGCGGCGTCCAAGATCGGTAGGCACTCGGACGCGTCCGGTCGATAGGGTAGAATGGTGTCAATGGTGTGGGAGGGGTGACGGCCGTAGAGGAGGTGAAAAGGGGAGAAGCCTGTTGTCGCTTGCGTTGCCGTATTATAGGCGTATGTAATGAATGGGAGGACTAAGTCCCAGTTAGAGTGATCAGGCGTCACATACATAGATAGCATGTCACCGAGAGTACGATTAAAGCACTCGGTAGCCCCATTGGTTTGAGGGTGGTAAGCGGTACATGTGCGATGTACAATAGCACACTCAGCGAGCAATTTTTCGATGACCTCGGACAAGAAGGTACGGCCGCGGTCACTGAGGAGTTCTTGAGGGCCTCCATGACGCAACACAAAATGACGCAGTAGGAAAGTGGCAACTTCCTGTGCTGTAGCCGTTTGAAGAGCACCGGTCTCAGCATAGCCCGTTAGGTGGTCGATAGCAACTATTATCCACCTGTTGCCAGTCGGAGTCAATGAAAGTGGCCCATAAATATCTATTCCAACCCGTTTGAAGGGTCGGAAAGGGCATGGTAAAGGCTGCAGTTCACCGGCGGAGGCGTGTGGTGGAGATTTTCGGCGCTGACATTCGGCACAAGAGCGGACGAAGTTGCGGACGAAGGTATACATACCACGCCAATAGTAGCGATGGCGAAACCATTCGTAGGTCTTGAAGACTCCTGCGTGGCCACATTGTGGGTCAGCGTGGAAAGAGGAACAAATCTGCGACCTCAGGGTTCGTGGAACGACGAGCAGCCACTTGCGTCCCTCTGGTGCGTAGTTGCGTCGATAGAGAAGCGTGTCACGTATCGAGAAGGGTGGAACTTGGCGCCGGAGCGTTCACGTCTTTGGGAGTTCAGAAGTGTCGGAGAGATGATTGAGAAGAGACGCAGTCCACGGGTCATTGCGTTGTTCGATAGCAATAGTGTAGTCAAGCGATGACAATGTGGAATCGCAAGCGGAGTCAGCTGTGGCATTCTGGGACAGGGGGGAACGGGAAAGGGCGTCGGCGTTGTTATGACCGTCATCGGTAGGCGCCATGCTGTCGCTGAGAAGCGTAGCCGGGCCGCGTTCCCACGCCTGGAACCCAGGTTTTCTTGGAACCAGCGTCGAGAGCTGACGGGGGAGCGGCGCTCTTTTAATCCTCAAACAAGTAGCCGACTCGCCGAATGCCTATGCCCGCCAGGTATTGTCCCTGCTAGCCGGCGGATGAGACGTCGTGTCGCCACGAAGCTGTAAGCCGTTCCAGAGGGGACAACAAAGACAGCGTATTTCTTTGAAGAAACGGCGACCGCCGCCACAAAGTGCCCTGCTAATTGAGCGGACAGATTGGCGGACCGTTTGATGTCTGCTGTCCGAAGCTTGGGACCCCTCGACCAGCGACATACACGACGAGCAAGATGAGCAAGAGCCTCTTTGGCGCCACCTTTAAGTGCAGTGATCTTGACTCGAAATTGGATGTTCACGTGCGCCGTGCATGCTCGTACCCCTCACCTGTTGTGTGTGTGTGTGATTGGTGTTCCACTGAAGAAGGAGGAGCCCGAGAGGGCTTATAACGGCGCCGCAGAGTGCGGGACGGCGCTCTGAACCAAGTAAAGGTTCAACCACCACGTTCGTAGTTTGTGGAGGCTCTGAACTGTGTAGCGGTTCAACCACCACGTTCGTGGTTTGCGAACTCTTAACCTCATGCTGTAAATATTTGTAAATAGTGCCATAAACCTGTTTGTTTTTTGTATCCCCATCTCGTAAGCGTTCGTTTCCTCAACCCGAAAAGCTACACCACGCTACCACAAGAGACCGGGTTTTGTTTTCGTATCCTCCAGCGACCTTCCTTCCGAGCCACAACAACTGGTGATCAGCGGTGGGATACGACACAGCACCCCGATCACAACAACTGGTGGCAGCGGTGGGATCCACAACAACTGGTGATCAGCGGTGGGATCACCACAACTGGTGGCAGCGGTGGGATCACAACAGCGTCAGCATGCTTCCGTCCTGACCGATAAACCACACGTATGTCATAATCTTGAATTTTCAACGCCCAGCGAGCGAGGCGGCCAGATAGGTCTTCTAACGTCGAACGCCAGGACAGCGCGTGGTGGTCGGTCACGACGTCAAAAGAACGACCATATAGATATGGGCGAAACTTTCCAAGGGCCCACACAATGGCCAAGCACTCCTTTTCTGTGACGCTGTAGTTGCTCTCAGCCTTAGTAAGTGTGCGACTAGCGTATGCCACGACGTATTCCTGATGCTCCGGTTTACGCTGTGCGAGCACAGCACCCAGGCCTACACCACTGGCGTCGGTGTGGATTTCAGTTGGAGCTTCAGGATTGAAATGGCGTAGAATTGGTGGCGTCGTGAGAAGCCGTCGCAAGGTGGTGAAAGCCTCGTCGCAGGCAGGGGACCACGATAAGAGGTCTTTACCGTTGCTGAGAAGTTGCGTGAGAGGTGATATAATAGACGCGAAGTTTCGGACGAATCGCCGGAAATGCGAACACAAGCCGATGAAACTTCGAAGTTCTTTGATGGTGGCAGGTTTAGCAAACGCCGTAACAGCTCGCAATTTCTCGGGATCCGGGAAGATGCCTTCCTTGGAAACAACGTGGCCCAAAATGTTCAGTTGACGCATGGCAAATCGACATTTTTTGAGGTTTAATTGCAAACCGGCGTTAGTTAAGCAAGTAAGAACGTGCTGAAGGCGACGTAAGTGTGTGTCAAAGTTAGGGGCGAAGACCACGATATCATCGAGGTAACACAAGCATATCTTCCATTTTAGTCCATGCAGGATGTTGTCCATCATTCGTTCGAACGTTGCAGATGCATTGCAAAGTCCGAAGGGCATAACGGTGAGTTCATATAATCCGTCTGGCGTGACAAAAGCGGTTTTGGGGCGATCGGCCTCCGCCATAGGCACCTGCTAGTAGCCAGACCGCAAGTCTAACGAGGAAAAGAACTCGGCACCCTGTAAACTGTCCAAAGCATCGTCAATGCGCGGTAGTGGATAGACATCTTTCAGCGTGATCTTGTTCAATCGCCAGAAATCTACACAGAAACGAATAGAACTGTCTTTCTTTTTGACGAAGACCACCGGAGACGCCCATGGGCTCTGTGAAGGTCGAATGACGCCTCTGCGAAGCATGTCGTCTACTTGGTCAGCAATGACGCGGCGTTCTGTAGCGGACACGCGATATGGTCGTTGTCGCAGCGGTGAGTAGGACCCAGTGTCGATGTGGTGTTCTACTGCTAAGGCACGGCCGAGAGATGTTTGTTCAACGTCGAAGAAATGGCGGTAGCTCGCAAGAATGGCGAGGAGTTGTGAACGCTGCGAAGATGTCAAATCTGCAGCGATGAATGGTTGAAATATGTTCGCCGACGTTGAGTCAGCCGCTGAGACGACAGCTAGTTCACAGACGGAGGTAGAAGGCACCTCATCGGGGACGGATATAATTCTGAAAGAACTGATTGGATTGTTGGATTGGAACTGGCATTGGAGTGGAGGAACCGTATCGCGCGTTGGAGTCAAGCAGGAAGAAAGGCTCACGGCGGTTTTCATTGGTGATATGCGTCCGGCAGCGGCAATACCTTGCGACGTGTCCGGGGTATCGACAAGCGTAACATATCGGGCGATTGTCGAGGGTGCGCCACGGGTTGGCGGTGTTAGTGCTGGTCCAGTGAACTGGAGCTAGGGGATAGCTCGCGCGAGGCTGAAACGGAGGCGCAGGCGCCTTGCGAGTTGGCATGGCTGCAGCCGCGGCGTAGGTGAGAGGAGCAGCCACAACATTAGGCTCGCGAGCAGCTGGTAAGGCCTCGGCGACCTCTCCTTGAATGACGCCACGGAGAGATGATGGTAAAATTGTGGTAGGGTCTGGTGTGAAAGGCACCAAGGAAAGCTGTCGTGCGACTTCTTCGCGGACAAATGCTTTTATTTCGGCTATTAGTGACGCTTGGTTATGACGATTGATCACACTAGACAGCGATGCCAAAACGTGCACTGGAGGACGTCTTGTCAGAGCTCGCTGCTTCCGCAATTTATCGTAGCTTTGGCAGAGGCTAATTACGTCGTTAACAGTGGTCGAACTTTTCGCCAAGAGCATTTGAAAAGCGTCGTCGTCAATCCCTTTGAGGATGTGCTTACATTTTTCAGCTTCCGTCATAGCAGCGTTCACGCGTCTGCACAAATCGACGACGTCTTCTATGTAACTTGTGAAGGTTTCACCCGTTTCTTGTCCGCGTGTGCGTAAACGTTGCTCGGCACGAAGTTTTCGGACAGCAGGTCGATCGAAGACTGCTACAATCGACGTTTTAAATTGCGGTCACGTTCGGACGTCTGCCTCGTGATTTATAAGCCAAAGGCTAGCTACGCCCGCGAGGTAGAACGACACGCGTGTCAACTTGTCCGCGTCCGTCCATCTGTTTGAAGCGCTCACCCGTTCGAAAGTCGAGAGCCAATCTTCAACGTCGTTGTCATCTGTTCCACTGAAAATTGGAGGCTCCCGCTGAGGAACACTGCCTGGACAGGTGGCCGGAAGAGATGGAAGCGTCTGATGATCGGCGTCCGGCATAGCAGAAGGTAGCCGTCGAGAACGGAGTTCCAGGATGGTAGCGGGAAGGTGTAAGGGACGGTACCCGGCACGGCTCCACCATTTATAATATATATATATATATATATATATATATATATATATATATATATATATATATATATATATATATATATATATATATATATATATATATATATATATATATATACCACCTGAAGCTTAACGCAAACCCTTATGTCAAGCTGTTCTTACCTCGAGCATCGAGACATCGCCACTCACACTATCTTCTTCCTTACAAGGCCCGCACAAATCTATTCAAATACTCTTTCTTCCCGCGGACAATTGCGGATTGAAATGCATTACCGAGTTCGGTTTTCTCTGCGCGAACTGCGGCCGCTTTTTCAGCGATGGTGCTTGCTGCCCTAGAATAATTATCATCCTTGTTTCAGAGGTTTGCTGACCGATTGCTGGTGCTTTTCTAGTTTTTGTGTAGCTCTCGAACGGTTGAGGATGTTATAGTCGTGGGTTTTCATTGTTTGTTGGGAAAAGTGCGTATTTGTCTTTTACGAGCTCTACTGTATAATGGTTTTGTTTTGCTTGACCTAGAGACAGTGTGACAGTTGCAACTTTCTAGTTTACAATGAGTTTTGCACTGTGCAACGTTTTTTCTTTACCTGAAAATGTGTGTATAAATGTATGTATGGGTGTATTTGTTTTATATCTATACTGCACGTGTGTATGACCAAAGCATGGTTATTGATATGTATTCACCGCTACCATGCGATACATGTAACTTTCCCATCTGCCCTCCTGCTTGGTCCTTATAGGACTGCAGTATGTAATAAATAAAATAAAAAATAAGCTAAAATCTTGCTAAGACCCATAGTAAATGTGACATGGCGTATTACTAATGTAAAATTTTGCAATGCCGAAAACACCACTCTAACTGCGGCACGACACTTGGTAAGCGAGAAAACGCGCGAAAAGACGGACGGACGGACGGACAGACGGATGGATGGATGGATGGATGGATGGATGGATGGATGGATGGATGGATGGATGGATGGATGGATGGATGGATGGATGGATGGATGGATGGATGGATGGATGGATGTAGCTGTACCCTTTAGATCGGGCGGTGGCTAGCGCCTCCAAGCCGTAATACTTAATGAACCAAAAACTAGTTTTATTTTTTCCCTATAAAAATAGTGAGGTTGAGGATTCGTACTTTGCAGTGAAGGGTCTAATTTTCACTCGTGCCTTGACTTTAGCCACCAATCAGATAACCTCCTTCTAGTTAATTCTACCCGCTTGAAGTCTATTTGCCCACCCTGTCCCTAAACCCCAGTGCTTTGAAAAACTCTGCGCCATCATCCTGAACTATAGGGTGAAGCCCTTTACAGAACATTATCAAGTGTTCGGCAGTTTCTTCTTCCTCTCCACATACTCTGCATACCGTGTCTACCCCTTCGTATTTGGCCCGATATGTCTTGGTTCGCAGAACTCCCGTCCTGGCTTCAAACAGTAGAGAACTACCCCGAGTATTACCATAGATCCTTTCCTTGCCAATTTCCTGCTTAAAAGTTCGATAGATCTCTAGTGCGGACTTCTTAATCATGCCAATTCTCCACATATCGGTACGGTCTCAGCTTCCTTCACCTTGTTCTTAACCGATAATTGTTTTTGGTTAAGCCACCTGCTGTTTTCTAAGTATTTACCAGTCAATTTCCTGGTTCGCTTCCTCCATTTTGCATCGACATTCTTCATGTACAAGTAGCTGGAAACCTTCCTAGCCCAACGCTCCTTCCCCATTTCTCTCAATCGCTTTTCAAATTTTATCTTGCTGCTAGCTTCCCTGCCCTCAAATGATGTCCATCCCATATCACCTTGTACTCCCTGTTTTTATGTATTCCCGTGAGCTCCTAAGGCAAGCCTATCTATTCCACGTTGCTTAATTTCTAATCTTGCTTGAACTTCTGATCTCATGCACAAGACCGCATTGCCGAACGTCAGACCTGCGGGCGAAGGCGCCACCTTGAGATTCCCGCACCAAACACTGTGCCGTCATCAATTTTTTAAGGCGTCTACTGGGCACGTAGCTTCTAATCGAGAAAATTTAAGTATATTGTAATCTTTGGGTGCCATAAATTTAGCATGCATAGTCTCATAAAATTTCATAGAGCTAATGTCAAGAAAATACGAAAAATACATTGTAGAATTTCTGACGTCACGCGCAGAGATTACGGCGCGAAATTTAAAATGAGGACTTCAACGTTGATTTTCTCTGCTAATAATTGAACTGATGACAGCAAAATTTATGACATTTCTCAGAGTGCAGTTTATCCATCTAAAACAGCTGATTGCTTCTCTTTAGCGTCCCTTTAAGGCGTCAGCCTATGCACCGCAGTGCGCAGTGGAATATACTAGAAGGTGACGAGGAGGCCATTTGCTGAAGCAATGTGAAGAAGGCTTCTGCAAACTATTCCACATACTGCAGCCTTGAAGGGCTATCAGGCAGAACACAAAAAATTAGAATACAACACAAGAAGTACAGAACAAGAAGATGAGTGGTTAGGAATGTACAAAAGGAATTCATCACGTGGTAGAGATTTAACATGGTCGAGTAAAGCATTCCATTTTCATATAGTACGGACAAAAAAGTGTATACGCATTTGTTGAGCGAATAGAATGAAACATGTTCCACTCATGATGATGTTTTATTGATTTTGGTTTAGTGGGTGCGATGCAGTTGCTGTGTGATGGAAATCGTGGACAGTGAATGGAAGGGTAAAGAAACTTTTAAGATACTACGTGATGACGAGAATAGAGACTAGTAAGCTGAAGATTGTAAAGATGAGAACTAGGTGAAAATACTTGCAGTAGAGACGGTATATAAAGCGTATGCATTGCTCTCTTCTGGACACATTGGATTTTTATAATGTAAGATATTTTGTGAGGCTTCTATATGGTAGAGCCGTACTCGAGTATTGAGTTAGTGGGTGCCGAACGTCGGATGCCGGTTGTATATAGGTACCCTAGCCTTCTAATTAAGGGCACAGTTACACATGACACCAATGTGACATGGCCAAGAAAGATACCTAGTAAATGCAAGACCTCAATATTTGTATTGCAACGCATTTTCTAAGGGCGAAACATCAGACAAATACGAAGAAGAGAATGTTTAGTCAATGACACGGCAAAAGCTTTGCAGGAGTTAATTTGCCAAGTGTCACACCATGGTTGGAAAGTGTCAATATATAGCAAAACGTTTCTCTCCCATAATAAACTGGCCAATATATAGGAAGTGTCAATATATAGCAAAACGCTTCTCTCCCATAATAAACTAGCTGAGCCTGGCTATAGTCTTAGGAAAAAAACTGAGCAAATAGTTTTGATGTGCATGCACTTTTCTGGGTGCGAACAGGGAGGTAAGACCACTTAGTATGAAAGTGGTCGACCTTTGCCTCCAACCACGCCTCACAAAAGAGATTTGCAGTTTTCCTCACAGTCGTCGTCCTTGTCTCTAAGGTGCGTACATTCGCTTTTGAGACGATTCGCGAGTTTGTGACAGCCCTGTGTGCATCTCTTCTTTCCTGGGTGTAAAATGTTATTTTATATTTTTCTTATCATGAGCTTGTGCGAAACCGAACCTGAGACCTTCGAATAGCGATGTAAACATCTCTCTCTCTCTCTCTCTCTCTAATATATATATATATATATATATATATATATATATATATATATATATATATATATATATATATATATATATATATATATATATATATATATATATATATATATATATTGTCACGTGCTAAGAGCTCGAAGGAACGTATAAAAGGACGCGACTGTCAAAAATCTCAGAGACCAAGAAGGACGTCTCCGCTGGCACGGGTTGCTCGTCTTCGTCTACCTCGTTCACCGGCACAGAACTGACCCACTGTTCACTGGCACAGAACACCAGGTGGCATTACTCCTCCTCCCAAGAGAGCATCGACCCGATGCTCAAACAAACGTGTGCACTGCCGTGGGTCGAAGTAGGTGATACAAAAAAAAAACATTAAACAAATTAGTGCACGAAAGAAAATGCGTCCTGAGCCCGGCAATCGGAAATAAACGGCATTCACTGTTCACATGAAGAGTTCACTGGCACAAGAAGAAAATTCGCATCACCGCGTAAAGTATGGTTTTAGGCGGACTACGTGTACAGTCTCTGGACGTGGTAACCTGCGCTGGGATGATGGTGAGCCTCCGTCTGGAACCACTTCGTAGTTCACGTCGCTCACACGTCTGAGAACTTTGTAAGGTCCAAAGTACTTCCTCAAGAGTTTCTCACTGAGACCTCGCCGCCTAATTGGTGTCCAAACCCATACTTGGTCACCAGGTTCATAATTAACTTCTCGATGGTGGATGTTGTACCGCCGTGCATCTGCGCACTGTTGAGTTCGGATGTGCACACGGGCCAGTTGACGTGCTTCCTCAGCGCGCTGAATGTACTCATTGATGTCGGGGGCTAATTGGTCGAGCTTGTCGATGTCCTCATATGGAATCATGGCGTCCAGCATAGTTCTAACATCTCGACCATAAACGAGTCGGAATGGCGTGAAGCGTGTAGTTTCCTGCGTTGCAGTGTTATACGCAAATGTTACGTACGGCAGGATGTCGTCCCACGTTTTGTGCTGCACATCCACGTACATAGAGATCATGTCGGCTAGCGTTTTGTTTAGCCTTTCGGTTAAACCATTAGTCTGAGGGTGATACGCAGTGGTCTTTCGATGGGTTGTGTAACTCAACCTGAAGATATCATCCAAAAGTTTCGCTGTGAACGATGTCCCTCGATCAGTGATGACATATGACGGGGCGCCATGCCGTAACACAATTTGATGCATAAAAAAACTGGCAACTTCAGATGTGGTCCCTCGTGGCAACGCTTTCGTCTCAGCGTAACGCGTCAAATAATCTGTTGCGACAATAATCCATTTGCTGCCAGAAGAAGACAAAGGAAACGGGCCTAGGAGGTCCATCCCCACTTGTTCAAACGGTGTACGTGGTGGATCGATCGGTTGTAGATGACCTGCCGGCTTTAAATGTGGTGTCTTGCGACGCTGGCATTCACGGCATCCCTTCACGTAGCGTTTGACACAGGCAGACATTTTAGGCCAGTAGTACAGTTGTCGCACCCGATCCATAGTTCTCGAGTAGCCCAGATGGCCGGATGTGGGCTCGTCGTGGCAAGCTAATAAGACGTCATCGCGGAGGGCTTTGGGCACGACGAGAAGATGAGATCTGTCACCAGCACCGGCGTTCCTTTTGTATAAGACGCCATTTCGTAGGCAAAATGATGGCAACGTTCGCGACATTGGACGAGGAATGGGCGCGGTGCCACCTTCTAAATGATCTATAATCACTCTTAGATCGGCGTCATTTCGTTGATGAGACATCAGATCCGGTCCGCTGACAGTTGCCACGAAGGCGCCGTCCTCTTCTGCGCTAGTACTGGCGGATTGAAGAGGTGCTCGTGATAGCGTGTCGGCGTCTTCGTGCTTTTTGCCTGACTTGTACACGATGGTGACATCAAATTCCTGTAGTCGCAGACTCCATCGTGCTAATCTTCCAGAAGGGTCTCGTAGATTGGTCAACCAGCACAAAGCATGATGGTCAGTCACCACTTTAAATGGTCTTCCATAGAGATATGGCCTAAACTTTGTTATTGCCCAAATGACCGCGAGACATTCTTTTTCTGACGTGGAATAGTTGGATTCCGCGCGAGACAGTGTGCGACTTGCGTAGGCTATTACCCGTTCAATGCCATCGTGTCTTTGTACCAAAACAGCTCCAAGGCCGATATTGCTGGCATCAGTGTGTACTTCAGTGTCAGCATCTTCATCGAAGTGGCCGAGCACGGGAGGGGAAGAGAGCCGGTGCTGTAGTTCCGCAAAGGCAGTCTGCTGGTCGTCAGCCCAGACAAATGGTGTATCATCACGCGTGAGGCGTAATAGTGGCTCCGCTATGTTAGAGAAATTTTCAATAAAGCGCCGGTAATACGCACACAGACCCAGAAACCGTCGAAGACTTTTCTTGTCTGTTGGAGGTGGAAAAGCGGTGACGGCATCAGTTTTGTCAGGATCAGGCCGAACACCAACGGCGCTCACGACGTGACCAAGAAACTTCAATTCTTCGTAGCCGAAATGACATTTCTCAGGCTTGAGTGTGAGATCGGCCGATCTAATGGCTTCGAGCACATTCCGAAGGCGACGAAGATGTTCGTCAAACGTTTCTGAAAACACAACGACATCATCGAGGTAGACGAGACAGCTTTTCCACTTGAGGTCTGCCAGGACGGTGTCCATCATTCGCTGGAATGTGGCTGGAGCGGAACAGAGGCCGAAAGGGAGCACTTTGAATTCATAAAGTCCGTCCGGCGTTACAAAAGCGGTCTTTTCCCGGTCACGTTCATCGACCTCTATTTGCCAATAACCGCTTTTCAAGTCGACGGATGAAAAATACTTCGCACGTCGCAGCTTGTCCAGAGAATCATCGACTCTGGGCAACGGGTACACGTCTTTCTTTGTGACATTGTTCAACTTTCTGTAGTCGACACAAAAGCGAAGCGTGCCATCTTTCTTTTTCACAAGAACGACTGGTGATGACCAAGGGCTGCTTGAAGGCTGTATCACGCCATCCTGAAGCATTTCCTTAACCTGTGTTTGAATCGCGTGCCGTTCGGTTGGCGAAACACGATAAGGCTGCTGCCGTATGGGATGCGCGTCGTCGTAGGTGATAATACGGTGTTTCGTTATCGGTGTTTGACGTATCTTCGAAGAACGTGCAAAGCATGTGTGGAACTCCAGCAACAGCTCGCTCAAACGCTGCTTCTTCGCTTCAGAAAGCGTTGGATTGATGTCGACGCCGCGGAGAGGCGTTTCAGCAGTGCCGATGGCCTCGGAAGCAAAACACTCGGTAACATTGGCGACTGGGTCGGCGTAGGCGATGACAGTTCCAGGAAAAAGGTGCCGGTGCTCGTAGCTGAAGTTTGTGACAAAAACGTTGCAGTGATCATCACGAAGGTCAACAAGGCTTCTCGCTACGCAGACACCCTGAGACAGCAAAAGCAAGTGATTGCTTTCTACGACTGCTTCACCGTGCATCACTCCGTCCCACGCCACCTGAACCACAACAGTTGCACGGGGTGGTAACGTGACAGCGTCGTCGGCGACGCGAAGAGACACTCGGGAGTGGCTGGGGTCGGCGTAAGCTGTTGTGGCGTTTGTGGTCGCGAAAGTGACTAGACGTCGTCGAATGTCAATTATAGCACCATGCTCCCTGAGAAAATCCATGCCGATGATCAGGTCTCGAGAACACTGCCGTAGAACGCTTAAACTAGCAACAAATGTACAACCGCGGACTTGCAGTCTTGCCGTGCACATACCGAGTGGCGTGACGATATGCCCGCCAGCTGTACGAATTGGCGTTCGATTCCAAGGTGTCGTTACTTTCTTGAGAAGGGCGGCCAGCTTTTCGCTAATTATGGAATAGTCCGCACCAGTGTCCACACCAGTGTTCTGCGCAGGAGTTGTGCTCATCGTTGTGCCCTATAAGTAGTGTTGTGATCACAAAAATAAACTGTTGAAAGTAGCGCTATGTGTGTGTGTGCGTGTCCTTTCTTTGTGTATTCGTATTCAGTGCGCTCTTACCCTTCTTAAACATGGAATACCAACATGCCCACCTTTCCACCTTGGCGCACCAGAGAAAAGAAGAAAAAAATATAAATCTTACATGTGGGTTATGGGTTTGAACACAGTCCGAAAGCAACAACCCTGGTCACTCGGTCACCCACTTTTTTTTCATTTGCCTACTTTAATCATTTCAATCAGACACAGCCACATCAGCCAACCATAGGCTGCCAGTAACGCAGTGAGAACTCAATCATGCGTCCATGCTTGGACATGGCTAAGTGACCCGAATTAAGCATATCATAGGGGGAGATTTTCCTGGTGGGTACCCGACACACACACACACTATATATATATATATATATATATATAATATATATATATATATATATATATATATATATATATATATAGGAAAAGGAATCATGTGCGCCTGTGCTGTCGAGTATCGCCATGGTCACCGTCGCTCAACCGGCCTGCTCATCGTCACCACCCAGCTCACCGCGGCCCATTGAGTTGCCGTGCTCATCATAACACCACGCCTCGGCAACTGTCGTCTCTCCCGTTGCTATTGCGCATTGTCCTTCGCATTCGTCACAAGCGACTTTCACCCAGTGAAGAGAGACAAGACCCGGCAGGGCTCGTACCTAAATTCGTTGTCAGCCACATTGTGGCGAGGGACGACTGACCACGCACCTGCTTTAAATGGTCATCAGCTATTGTCAAGAAAACGCTCTCCCCACTCGTTCACTTGCTCATGCGTCTCATGACAGCCGTTGCATATCTCACCGCATCAGCAAGCTGTTTCGAGTTGTCCCAATCTTTTTTGTTTTTTCTTCAAGTGCTCCTGCGGATGGGTCGTGAATTCTGGTATCTGCATTGCCTGGTAGTCGCAACGTCCGATGTTCCCCGCCTGCGCCCGTATCAGCTGCAGAGTTGGAAACTTACAGGAGTAATAAGGATCCGAAATTTTTGGTCGTCTAGTTTTTCAGATAAGGGTCACCAGCAGTTAAAAGGGAGCCGCATTTTCTTGCTTGTAAAGTGTGCTCTTCCTGTTTCGAGACAATGTACGGATAATGTTATCTCACTTGGAGAGTCTAATGTAGAGTCTCCTTCTTATCTGCCATAATGAGTACGCTGTCGTATCTCTACCACAGCACTGATGTTACGAATTATTCCTCATAATCTTGTCGCCAATGTTAGTGCTTCGCAAACATGCTCAAGATGCTCGTGTAAGCGGATTTATGGAGACATTTTTCCCCCTCTTGAAATCTTGTTATTATGAGATTTGACTGGCTAATTGGCGCTACAATGGTCCCATTCATATTCTATGAGAATCAAGGGCTCCATTTCAGCTATTTGCATGCATTAAGTGTGAATTGCACTTTGTTGGTTTGTGCTGCCGCACGCATGGTTATAAGCATACCATGCAAAATGGTGCCACGTTTCTGTATGAGCCTCGAGACAGGCACATTCATGAGGTACTGGTAATTGCACAAGAGCGATTAGCAGATGCGGCGATGGCGTAGTGGTTAGAGCATCTGCCTCGCATGCAAGAGGTCCGTGGTTCAAATCCCGGTACCGCACAGTTCCCAACCGGATTTAAAAAAAATAAAAATCTGCGTGTTGATGGAACTGCATTAAGAGGCCTGGGGTGCGGCCTCACCGGCAAACACCGCCGAGAACGCATTCCCTCACCAGAGAAGGATTGGCCACCCTGGTGCAGTATCTGGCCACTACCTCCCACATGCTTACGTCAAATAACTCACGGCCCTCAGTCGCCAGCAGCTGCGAAGCAACTGACCACGGCGGCGGTCAGATCTGCAACGCAGCAGAGGGTGCTAAGAATCTCTGGATCCGGACAGGCCGCCATTGGAACCTGAACTTGGCAACGTTTAATGCTAGAACCTTATCTAGTGAGGGAAGTCTAGCTGTACTATTCGAGGAGCTAGAGGGTGTTAAATGGGATATAATAGGGCTCAGTGAGGTTAGGAGGACAGATGAGGCCTATACGGTGCTACAGAATGGGCACGTCCTTTGCTACAGGGGCTTGGCAGACAGAAGAGAACTGGGAGTGGGGTTCCTAATTCACAGAAACATAGCTGGCAACATAGAGGAATACTATAGCATTAATGAAAGGGTGGTAGGTATCGTAATTAAACTGAATAAAAGATACAAGATGAAGGTAGTACAGGCTTACGCGCCTACATCCAGCCATGATGACGCTTCAGTTGAAAGCTTCTATGAAGACGTGGAATCGGCAATGAGTAAGGTAAAAACACAGTATACTATAGTGATGGGCGACTTTAATGCAAAGGTAGGGAAGAAGCAGGCTGGAGACCAGGCAGTAGGAGATTATGGCATCGGTACTAGAAACGCCAGAGGAGAGCTACTAGTAGAATTCGCAGAACGCAATAATTTACGGATTTTGAATACCTTCTACCGAAAACGAGAAAACCGCAAGTGGACATGGAGGAGCCCTAATGGCGAAAATAAGAACGAAATAGACTTTATAATGAGTGCACACCCTGGAATCGTGCAGGATGTGGAAGTGATTGGCAAGGTACGATGCAGTGACCATAGAATGGTACGGTCTCAAATTCGCCTAGACTTGAAGAAGGAACGACAGAAACTGATACGCAAGAAGCCAATCAATCAGCTAGCACTGAGAGGGAAAGTACAGGAATTCAGGGTGTCGCTGCAGAACAGGTACTCGGCTCTTAGTGAGGAAACCAACCTTAGCGTAGATACAATGAATGCTAATCTGACGAGTATCATTACGGAGTGTGCAGTGGAAGTTGGAGGCAGGGTAGTTAGACAGGACACTGGCAAGCTTTCCCAGGAAACGAAGAACCTAATTAGGAAGCGTCAAATCATGAAAGTGTCAAGTACAACAGACAAAATAGAACTGGCAGAGCTTTCGAAGTTGATTAATAGACGTAAGGTATGCGATGTAAGAAGGTATAACATGGAGAGAATTGAACACGCTCTGAAAAACGGAGGAAGTGTCAAAGCATTGAATAGGAAACTTGGGATAGGCAAAAGTCGGATGTATGCACTAAGGAACAAAGAAGGCAAAATAACTACCAATATGGATAGGATAGTTAGAATAGCGGAGGAGTTTTACAGAGATCTGTACAGTAGCCGAGACAACCACGACCTTAATACTATAAGAACTAGCAGTAACCCAGAGAACACCCCACCAGTAATGATAGAAGAAGTCAGAAAAGCTTTGGAGAGCATGCAAAGGGGCAAAGCTGCTGGTGAGGATCAGGTAACATCAGATCTGCTGAAAGATGGAGGACAGATTGTGTTAGAAAAACTAGCCACCCTGTTTACGAGGTGTCTCCTGACGGGAAGAGTACCAGAGTCTTGGAAGAACGCTAACATCATCTTAATACATAAGAAAGGAGATGACAAGGACTTGAATAATTACAGGCCGATCAGCTTGCTCTCTGTAGTATACAAGCTATTTACAAAGGTAATTGCTAACAGAGTAAAGAAAACATTAGAATTCAATCAACCAAAGGAACAAGCAGGATTTCGAACAGGCTACTCAACAATTGACCACATTCATACTATCAATCAGGTAATATAGAAATGCGCAGAGTATAACCAACCACTATACATAGCCTTCATAGATTACGAGAAGGCGTTTGATTCAGTAGAAATATCAGCCGTCATGCAAACACTGCGGAATCAGGGCGTAGATAAAGTGTATATAAACATTCTGGAAGAAATCTACAGGGGATCAACTGCTACCATAGTGCTTCATAAAGAAAGCAACAGAATACCAATCAAGAAGGGTGTAAAGGGGGACACAATTTCCCCAATGCTATTTACCGCATGCTTACAGGAGGTTTTCAGAAGCCTAGAATGGGAACAGTTAGGGATAAGAGTCAATGGAGAATACCTTCGTAACCTGCGCTTCGCCGATGACATTGCATTGCTGAGTAACTCGGGGGACGAATTGCAACTCATGATTACGGAGTTAGACAAGGAGAGCAGAAAGGTGGGTCTTAAAATTAATCTGCAGAAAACGAAAGTAATGTACAACAACCTCGGCAAGGAGCAGCGCTTCGAGATAGGTAATAGTGCGCTTGAAGTTGTAAAAGACTATGTCTACTTAGGGCAGGTAATAACCGCAGAGCCGAACCACGAGATTGAAGTAACTAGAAGAATAAGAATGGGGTGGAGCACATTCGGCAAGCACTCTCAAATCCTGACAGGTATATTGCCACTATCCCTCAAGAGGAAGGTATATAACAGCTGTATCTTGCCGGTACTTAGCTACGGGGCAGAAACCTGGAGACTTACAAAGAGGGTTCAGCTTAAATTGAGGACGACGCAGCGAGCAATGGAAAGAAAAATGGTAGGTGTAACCTTAAGAGACAAGAAGAGAGCAGAGTGGATTAGGGAACAAACGGGGGTTAAGGATATCATAGCTGAAATCAAGAAGAAGAAGTGGACATGGGCAGGGCATGTAGCGCGTAGACAGGATAACCGCTGGTCATTAAGGGTAACTGACTGGATTCCCAGAGAAGGGAAGCGGGTTAGGGGGAGACAGAAGGTTAGGTGGGCAGATGAGATTAAGAAGTTTGCGGGTATAAATTGGCAGCAGCAAGCACAGGACCGGGTTAACTGGCGGAACATGGGAGAGGCCTTTGTCCTGCAGTGGACGTAGTCAGGCTGATGATGATGATGATGATATATATGTATATATATATATATATATATATATATATATATATATATATATATATATATATATATATATATATATATATATATATATATATATATATATATATATATATATATATATAAGACGCTATGATGAATATGCGACGTGGCCTGGCTCATACCCCTTGTTTACTCTGTTCTGACTTCTTCATCGGCTTCTACCAACAATCGCTTCATACGTCACACGATTCCCTCTCCCCCCGAAAGAGGACATGATGGATTACGAACAAGGAAAAGCAAACAAGGAGGGGTTAAAATGTCACAAACGTCAAAATTCAGAATTGGTCCTATGCTCCAGGGTAGTTCCGTAAACTTTCAATGACTTCAGGGGAGAGTGCAGCAGTCCGGTTAACGCAGGAGTTCTGGTGGGCGAGGCTGGTGGTTGCGTCCTGGATAACACAAAAATGCTTTGGACGTGGAGATAGGGGAAATCACAGCCGGCATTCTTGTGAAGAACAAACGAGGTTTGAAGACCTTGCAGAATCGACAGTTCGGATATCGTAAGCATCGAACTCTTCGTCGTAGCACAGGTCGTGCAGGCAGCTTGCGTGCGCGTTGATCGAGGTTGATTGGGCGCTGCCTGTGTTCCTGCCGAGTACAAGAGGTGCTTTCGTGGCTTTTAGAGATTTTTCTATGGCGATGTCGCAGATGTTTTGATTAAAGGCACATTCTTGATCTTTGGCAGAGAATGTATCCACGACGATGGGCCTTTTCGCTATGTTCTTTGAGCCTTAAGAGTGGTTTAGATGAAGTTTTCTTTCGTCGTTGACAATGTTGAAGCGTACGTTGACGTTGTAGTTTCTTGCTTTCGTCGACTTGCTTAGGGTGTGACATTGATCGTGGTGTGCCAGGATTCTTAGCGATTTCTCTGCAGGCTTCTACGACGCCAACCAATGCAGCTGTTTTTGAGGCAAGACAACGTGGGGGGTTTCGCGCACTTGGATCTTCTGTATCATAAACTGCTCATTGTTGGTGGTTGCCTGAAGAGTACTTGTGTCATCCGAAGTAGCACCTGGGCTTTTCTTTTCATCGTTGGCAGTGAGGTTGTGTATTAGATTCACGTCGCTTTGATCTTTTGATTGATGAATACCAGACACTTCTGCAAAAGACTTTTCTTCACAAGATGCTGATTGTGAATGCTTCTGTCTTTGTTGAGCTGCTGAGCTGAATACTTTGACCGAATAAAATTTCTGTGAACATTCGTTGTCTGGTTTGGTTTCGCGCGGATTTACTAACTCATCATGCGTAAATGCGACGGTCTTATGAGGTGCTTCCTCAGGTTTATCAGTAATGTTGATGACAGGTGATACCAAGTTAGTTTATTTATTTACAATACTGCTAGCCCTTGAGGGCTGTAGCAGGGGTGGGAGGTGAACAGGTGAACAATACACAAACAATGTTAGGCAAAAAACAAGTCCAGCCGTCGTTGAAAATCCTGTGAGGATCTACATCCTGTAAGTACCTCGGGAGGAAGCGCATTCCAGTCAACAATAGATCGCACCAGAAACGAAAATTTAAATACATCCACCCGCGGTACATAAGTTTGGACAGAAAATGAGTGATTAGTACGAGCCGACACTCGTCCTGGGGGGCGCAGGTATACACTGGGATCCAGCTTGTAGTTCTTATGATACAGGTCATAAATAAATTTTAAGCGAGCTATTTTTCTACGTGTAGCTAACGATTGAAGGTCAGCCCTAGCAAGCAAAAGTGATACAGACTGTGTTCTCATGTAATTTGAATAAATAAACCTCGCGGCCAATCTTTGTACTCGTTCAAGTTTGTTAATTTCAGTTTTAGTATGCGGATCCCAGATAATAGCTGCGTACTCCAGCGTTGGTCTAACAATAGTCTTATACGCCAACAATTTAACAGAGGGCGGTGCATTACGGAGTTTCCTTCTCAGAAAACCCAGCTTTCGCTTCGCCAGTCCTGTAATGTTGTCAATATGCTTGTCCCACTTTAAACTGCTGGATATAGTAACACCTAAGTATTTAAACTCATTAGAACTCTTAATTTCTCTATTGTTTATTGTGTATTTATATTTTGAGAGGTACGCATGCCGCACGAAGTATTAAATGCTCCTGGGTCATAAATAGTGGATTCAAACCTTTATGCAGCGAAGATCGAGTTAAGCATTGGCGATAATTGCGCTGATGAGGAACCAGGTGGAAGGTTGTGAAAACGATCGCGTGGTCTTTCCGTTAGCACGTGGCTAGCTTCACCTGACGGGAATTGTAAATCCATAATCCGTGGTCTAATGCGTGAAGGCTGCTTATGACTGCAATGACGGAGTTCGAATGCACTGAGAGTGCGTGTTTTAATCGAATCTTCATAATAGCCTTGAAACCAGACGATCATTTCTTCTTTTCTCTTTTGCCAAGACTCGTCGTTGTCTAATATGTGGGTGAGGTAAAATATAAATGCCTCACAGGTGACGTAGTCGCTGAAGTTCGTAACCATTTCCCGTTCCGACCATGATGCAGCGGTAGCGTGGAGCTCGAACAGGTTGAACCAGTCCTGTACAGGTCCATCGTCCGCTGCTCCGGTGTACTTGGGGATGGGAAGGTCAGTCGATGGTGCTGTCATGATGCTGGTAATGGTGTAGAGTTGGGATGCACTTGTGTGGTTCACATTCAGTCACTGCGTCTTGCTGAGGTGTTCGATGATGATGTCCGGTTGATGAAGTGGCTACCAGGTCTTCATCCTGTCGACTCTTGTGACGCTATGATGAATGGGCGACGTGGCCTGGCTCATACCCCTTGTTTATTCTGTTCTGAATTCTTCTTCATCGGCTTCTACCAACAATCGCTTCATACGTCACACACACACACACACACACACACACACACACACACACACACACACACACATATATATATATATATATATATATATATATATATATATATATATATATATATATATATATATATATTGTAATGAATCTGAATAACGGACGCTCCGCTGGCAATGAAGAAGACGATGATGATCGGAGGCTGTAGTAGTAGCTCGCGCACGCCGCTCGCCATTAGCCAGACGTGCCTGATAAAGCACATTTTGCCAAGCTGCGTCTAAACATTTCTCAACGTACAACACCTCTATTTTAATTGGTGGAGGAGCCAGGCTTCCCATCAACCAGGAACTTCGCAATCGGACGCTACCCTCACCATTCACCATGACTGCTCCTGGCCCTTCTCAAGCTGCCTTACCAACGACAGTCTACTGTACTGCCGTGCCTCGGCAATGCGACCCACCAATTTTTCGCGGCAACGACGAACAAGACATCGAGGACTGGCTCGTCGAGTACGAAATCGTAAGCGCTTCCAACAAGTGGAACGCCTGCGACCAGCTCACAAACGTGCGCTTTTACCTCACTGATGTGGCCAGCCTCTGGTTCAAGAACCACGAAGGCGAAATCACCAACTGGTCCGCCTTCAAGACCACCATCGCCGCGGTCTTTGGTCGTCCCGCCGTGCGCCGGCTTCGCGCGGAACAGCGTCTCCGTAGTCGAGTCCAGCGCAGGGACGAGACCTTTACAAGTAACATTGAAGATATCTTGTCTCTTTGCAAGCGCGTCGATGAATCTCTAACCAAACGCGACAAAATCTAGCACATCATCAAGGGAGTTGACGACGATACCTTCCAGATGCTCGTCGCTAGAAATCTACAGACCGTCACCGATGTTGTCCAGCTCTGTCAGGAGTACGACGAGTTGCGTAAGCAGCGTGTCTCGACGCGCAGGGCCGCTGAAGATACGGTTGAAGTTTCCGCCCTCAAGCACGACGTCGCTGCTGATCAGACCGTCTTACTGCCTCACATCAAACAATTCATTCGTGAAGAAGTTGCGCGTCAGCTTTCTCTTGTGGCCGAAGCATCCGCGCCAGTGACCTCGTTAGACCCACGTCTACGCCAGGTCATTGAGACACAGGTCACGCAGGCAGTGCCTCCATCGCCATCTGTCCCTACGCCACTGACCCACGCTGCCGTCGTTGCTAGACTCCCAGCCCCACCTGTCTCTGGCGCATACCGGCCGGGGCACCGGGTCCTCCTACCCTACGACGCTGCCTACATCACGGCACCCCATCCCGTTTCGCCCCCTACACCTTCTGTGTCCCCGTCTCAACTTCCAGCCTCCAGACCATGGGAATTCTGCAAATTACCAGGCTGCCCAGAATCCTCAGCGACCATCTTCTCCTATCACCAACTCATTGTCCCCACGACGCCCTGTCCATTCTCGCCGGTCATTACCACCCCGTCGCCGATCTGTCTCCCCGATGCTTCGGCGCACGAGCCCCACTCGAGAGGAAAACTGACAGCCGCAGTTCCGGAGGTAAGAACTGCGTCGTCGTCGAACTTCCGAAGACCTCCTCTTTGTCCGACCAACGAAATTGATGTGCTAGTAGAAGGTGTTGCTGTACGTGCACTTTTCGACACAGGTGCCGTCGTTTCTGTAATTAGTGAAAAACCATGTCGTGATTTGAGAAAAGTTACAACGCCGCTTACGAATCTTGCTCTGCGTACAGCCACCTCCCATTTCATTGCGCCGACAGCTCAGTGCACAGCACGCGTTCTTATTCAAGACGTTTGGTACGCCGTCAACTTTGTTGTTCTCCCACGTTCATCTTACGACGTCATACTAGGATGCGATTTCCTTTATACCAATCAGGCCCTCGTCGACTACGCTCGTGCTGAACTCACGTTGACGAATCCGTGCCTTGATATCGACCACCACAGTCTCTCGAAAGTGTTTGCCGTAGTTGACGTTCGCATCGCGCCGTTGCCTGCCGTCCTAGTGCCTGTGTTTTCCCCTGCTGCCACTAACTCGACGATCCTGTTCCAACCATCTATAGCTAGTGTGCAACACCGAACCATCGTCCTCCCGTTTGCCGTCATCAACTTTTCCAATGGTTCGGCGGTACTTTATGCGTACAACTTTTCTGCTTGCCCGTACATCCTGCTACGCGGCGAGTGTCTGGGAAGCCTCGAGACCTTAAATTGTATTTTCGAAGACCCTATCTATCCAGACAAGCCATTTTTACCGACCTGTGCCATTATATCCGCAACTGACGCTAATGAACCTGTGGATGTGTTCCGCAAGTCCATTGATTGCAACCTCACGCCTGGGCAGCAGGAACAGCTTATCAAGCTCTTACAGCGTTGTCGAACCTCGTTTGACCACAATCAGCCTTTCTTAGGTCGTGCGTCATCTGTAGTTCACTGTATAGATACCGGTCAAGAGACGCCATTACGGCAGCGTCCATATCGTGTGTCAAATACCGAACGCCGTGCCATCAATGGACAGGTTGACGACATGCTGACACGTGTCAATATCGAACCGTCAAGCAGTCCCTGGGCCTCTCCAGTTGTGTTGGTGAAGAAGAAGGACGGATCCATCAGGTTTTGCGTGGACTACCGACGTCTCAACCGAATCACGCGCAAGGATGTCTATCTGCTGCCACGCATTGACGATGCCTTGGACTGCCTACAGGGAGCCGAATTTTTCTTTCCTTTAGATCTGCGCTATTGATACTGGCAGGTACCCATGGCAGAGGCCGATCGCAAGAAAACAGCTTTCATCACGCCCGACGGGCTTTACGAATTCACAGTCATTCCCTTCGGCTTCTGCAACGCGCCAGCTACTTTCGAGGGAATGATGGACTCTATCCTTCGAGGCCTCAAATGGAACGTTTGCCTTTGTTATTTAGATGACATTGTCGTCTTTTCAACTGATTTCGCAACCCATTTACCCGCCTGGAGAAAGTCCTCGCGTGTATTTCTGCCGCGGGGCTGCTACTGAATCTGAAGAAGTGCCATTTGCCGCTCGAAAGCTTACGATCCTTGGCCACGTGGTTTCAAAAGACGGCATTCTTCCTGACCATGCCAAACTTACAGCCGTTTCAGCATTTCCCCAATCGACCACCATGAAAGAGCTCCGAAGCTTCATAGGCCTGTGGTCTTACTTCCGGCGCTTCGCCCGCAATTTCGCGACGATCATCACTCCTTTGACCAAGCTCCTCGCCGGCTCTACAGACCTTTCAGCCTGGTCTGCCCCCTGTGATGACTCTTTCAATGAACTGCGCCGCCTCCTCACGTCACCGCCTACTCTGCGACACTACGACCCATCGGCACCCACAGAGATCCACACCGACGCTAGTGGTGTCGGGCTAGGCGCTATCCTTGCACAGAAGAAAGACGGCTTCCAAGAGTACGTGGTTGCCTACGCAAGCCGAACTCTTAGCAAAGCCGAAATCAACTATTCCGTCACTGAAAAGGAATGCCTCGCCATTATTTGGGCGATAGAGAAATTTCTACCTTACGTGTACGGGCGCCCTTTTGACGTCGTGACTGACCACCATGCCCTCTGCTGGTTGTCGTCACTGAAGGATCCAAGCGGTCGCCTCGCCCGATGGGCCTTACGTCTCCAAGAATATAATATTCGCGTGGTCTGTCGCTCCGGCCGGAAACATTCGGACGCAGACGCTCTATCCCGTTCGCCCCTACCCCCTGACCAGGACTGCTGCGAAAGTCTAACCTGTGATGCCACTGCCGTCACCATCGCCGACATGCCATCTGAGCAACGCAAGGACCCTTGGGTTGCTTCGCTTCTAGACATCCTGGCTGGGCGGACGAATTCCTCCCTTCTCGCACGTTGCGTCGGCAAGTCGAGCACTTCGCCACTCGCGACGACGTGCTGTACCGACGCAACTACGCACCCGGTGGACGCGATTACGTGGCTACTCGTGATTCCACGTCATCTGCGATCCGAAATTTGTTCCACGTTTCATGACGACCCCCAATGTGGCCACGCAGGTTTCCTGAAGACTTATTCTAGCATACGTCTCCGATATTACTGGCGTGGCATGTACCGTTTTATACGACAATACGTTCGGGCCTTCTCGACGTGCCAGAGACGAAAAAGTCCCTCTTATCACGCCAGCGGTACCTTGTTAACATCTCACGCGGTATGCCGAAATTTCATCCCTTCCCTCGTCTACAGCAAAAGACGTTGCGACTTTCGTTCTTCACAACATCGTATTACGTCATGGAGCACCTCGCGAGTTACTGAGCGATCGTGGTCGCGTATTCTTGTCAGACGTCATCACAGCATTGCTGCGTGAGTGCCACGTCGTTCACCGCACTACAAGTGCCTATCATCCCCAGACCAATGGAATGACAGAGCGCTTCAACCGCACCCTTGGTGACATGCTGTCTATGTATATCTCGTCAGACCACTCCAATTGGGACCGAGTGCTCCCGTTTATCACGTTCGCCTATAATACCACCATTCAAAGCACTACTGGGTTCTCTCCTTTTTTCCTCCTTTACAGAGCGAACCTTCTTGCCCTATGGACACCATTCTTTCGTGCAAACCTGACTCCTCAGAGTCCACGACTTTGTCTCAAACCGCTACATACGCTGAAGAATGCCGCCAACTGGCAAGATCATTCACAACACAAGACCAAGGACGCCAAAAGCACCACCATGACGCATCAAATAACACTACTTCATACGATCCAGGTTCACTCGTCTGGCTGCATGTCCCTTCTGCTACACCTGGCCTTTCTAGTAAGTTGGTCCTCAAGTATCACAGCCCATATCGTGTGCTACAAAAAACGTCACCTGTGAATTACCTCATTGAGCCACTCGAACCATCTTCTTACCAACGTCGTCGTGGCCAGGAAATTGTCCACGTCTCGAGACTTAAGCCCTGCTACGACCCTCCCGTGTTTACTTGTCCATAGGTCGCCAGGATGGCTCCTTATTTCACGGGGAGTAATTGTAATGAATCTGAATAACGGACGCTCTGCTGGTAATGAAGAAGACGATGATGATTGGTGGCTGTAGTAGTAGCTCGCGCCCGCCGCTCGCCATTAGCCAGACGTGCCTGATAAAGCACATTTTGCCAAGCTGCGTCTGAACCTTTCCGACGTACAACACCTCTATTTTAATATATATAATTCCAGACCGGCGCCATAGAGGGAGGGCCTTCATGAAGCAGTCTGGTGAGGGCAAGCGGACTATACCGACAGTACACTTGCTATGGGCGCTTCATTGAAATACTTTATTTTGGCGGACTAAAAACGATTTTCTGGACAACATGCGATGTCGATATCAGGTACTCACAATTAAGAAAAATTCTGACTGCGAGGACATTCAATTCTTAAACAGCTAGCATTTTTTCATGACGGCACGATGGATAAGGTTGAGACTCGTGATAGTTGGTTCATGCTTATGAGAGAGAGAGAAACGGCGGAAATTTAGAAAGGGCACGCGAGACGAAAAAGGCACGACAACAGCTGTGCCACTTTTATCTTCTGCGTCCTGATGGAATCTTTCAGTTATATGATCCTTTAGTTGAGCCGCTCTAGAGGTTGACCGGCGCCTCCACTATTGAAGATGCGTTGTGCTCGCGAACACTGGCAGGAACATGGCAAGATCTCGGCGGCAGATCTCGCCATGTTCAGGTCCACAAGGAGCGGTTATACAGGGACGGCCACTTACAAAAGCGGACCGAGTCTGATGAAATTATCTGACGTTTCGGAACTGCTTACAGGTTCCTTATACACCGAGTTGGACTGGCAGTCGTTGTCAATTACGTAGCCAGTAGGTGACACAACGACGTAACCGGACGTAACCAGGAAGCTCGGTTCAATGCGGAAGAGAGGACAGGCACGCTTTCGCACCCGATAGGAATGAAGGGCTCATCCCGGGGCTCTTTTGGTGAGCGCCAGCCGTGGGTGACTAAGGTTTTTAGGCGAGCGTGTAAGGCGTTTCTTTTTTTCGTCGGGTAGGTTTTTACATACGTCATCGATGCCCAACTGCCCAAGTAAGTCAATACAAGCTTCGCCTGGGAACGCAAATAATTGATGATTAACCATGTACAGCTTCGTTGAACACATCCCTCTGCTCATTGACGTGTGAATCCGGAGCCCTCCATTTGAAGGCCAGGGCGGGATGACCGGGAGTGGATCCCACGCTTGCCGCTGTTGTGAGCTGACTCTATGGGAATAAAGGCGGATCGTATGCCATTTCGGGGGCTCACCTACAAATTACACGTTCGTGTGGCGCAAAGTTATGACAGCCGTCGTTCTTTTACTCGTATTTAACGAGAAAACGTGCGAGCTTCCCCACTGGGAAAGATAACTTATGCGATGCGGGTTTTATCACAAAGCTCCATTTAGCGAAGTGTTTTATTTTGCCTCGTGCCACTCAAAGGCCACCATCGCAAGCCCCCCCCCCCCTTTTCATTTGGGAGGAATAGGTATATTTTCCCGTTGCGAGACGGCAAACAGGGGGAACTCGATCGTGTAAATGCGTCGCAGAGTGTTGGGGGTATCGCGTGAATGTTGGTGATTGGCTTTGGTCTGGGATTAATTGTTATTTCATCTTTGTTAGTCGTATTTATTGAATGGAGAAGCATTGCCTTCAACGAGTGTTAGGGCGCTGATGTGCGATCCAGTGCATACGTATACGGGGTTACCAGCCACCAGTGAAAGGTTGAGCAGCGTGAGCCGTCAGTTTTTACTAGAAAACCCTGCTTGCGTCAGCCTTGCGAGGGGAGAGAGAGACGTGGGGGAGAGCGACAGTTGGCGTGAGACCACGGTGTAAGGATATACAGCTGCTTACACTCTCCCCGCAATGCCTTGAATCTTTCATTACCACGCCTATTGAAATCGATCACCGGTGATCGACGCTTTTCGGTCATCGATTTTGGCATGTTGAATTTATTTCTCGTGCACCCAGCACTTTCTAGTATTTAGTTCAGCCACTCAACTTTCCGATCTTTTTTTTTTTAATTTGCCGGCTTGCGCAACATAACGATCTTTTACACACTTTTGCGCGAACAAGTGTGCGTGTGTAGCTGGAAAATGCACAGGTTGGCGAACTTGAAAGAAGTGCGTGCACCACGTGATTATGCTACAGTAACATCGAAGTTCTGTAATAAAAATATACTCTGCAAGCCAAACATCTAATTGATGTGTTAGCCTCGCAATTTGACCAAATTGAGCAGTAATTTATGCCAGCTAATCAATAGAGCTGTTGCTAGAAGTGAGGGAAAATTAATGATACAAAAAAAAATATCTCCCAGTGTCTGCCGCATGCATAAAGGGCGCAGGTGGCTCTCACAGCCAGATTCCAGCCACTTTGATTTTGCTTGTATCGTTATATCAGACACAGGGTCACATCTAGAGTCACTAGTCGCTTCTATTACGCGGTCGTCACGCGCGCATGGGTACGCACTGCAAAACATATGTGCTGCTTGAAACTATCTTGCGACCCCACCTGCATTGAGTGAGAACGAGCTGATACTTAGTGAATAACAGCACCTCAGCTTCAAGTTTTATGGGGACGAGGTTCTGCGTCAGCCTGAGACATACATAGCCATTCATGGGTTTGTTTTGTGTACATTTATCTCCTCCGCCGCAAGTGCATGTAGCTTCTGACTTAGGCATAATTTTAGTCACTCAGGCTACGTGCAACGTCCACAGTTCGCTAGGGCGCGGTTTGGTGGCGTGGTTGCAGAGCTTCTCCTAACGGCAAGAAGGCCCCTGGAGCACATCTTGGCCCTGACTACGGAGCAGTGCGAAACATTTAGAAGTGCGCGCGATATTGTCCTTTTTTTATTACGATATACGGATGTGATCCGTCCGTCCGTCCGTCCGTCCGTCCGTCCGTCCGTCCGTCCGTCCGTCCGTCCGTCCGTCCGTCCGTCCGTCCGTCCGTCCGTCCGTCCGTCCGTCCGTCCGTCCGTCCGTC
>WOVY01002036.1:0-129596 GCA_013436015.1 Rhipicephalus annulatus
GGTAATACATCAATAACAGGCCATTTAAAGATTGACTTGGCCACGCATCTTGCCATTTCATTCATATAAATGCCCTTATGTCCAGGACCCAGACCACTTTGATGAGATTGAGATGCGAGGGAAACTAATGCTTTGAAAGCGTTCTGAGCATGCGAGTTCACATCTGCAGTAAGGGAGGCACATACTGATAGTGATATTGCGGTTCTTACTGAAGGAGTTATTTTACGGAGAGCTAAAATTATCGCACAAAATTCTGCTTCAAATATGGGCACATAATCGGGAAGGCGAAGAGAAAAGGACCAGTCTAGGGCAGGAGAAAAAAATACCGATTCACATTTCTCTTCCCTTTGTGACGCATCAGTTGCTATAAACTGCTTGTATGGCGTATGTTCTAGGTAATCTCTTAATAAGGTTCTAAAAAATTGAGCGGCATCAATTTGAATTTTTCGGAATATATCATCAAACTGTAAATTAATAGCACAGTTATTGGTACTGATTAAAGTAACATCATCAATTTGAACATGTAAATCATCTAGAAAGCGCTGTATAACCAAAATTTGTGGTATACGAGATCTAGGCCGTATTGTCCAAAAAAGAAATCAGGACGGTCAATAAAAACTGTTTCTAAGCGCCTTACCGGTGATTCATAGAGCTTAAGAAATGCCTGTGTAGCTAACACATTTTAAAACGGGTCGCAAGTGAGGGCACCCTAGCTTCAAGATACCAGATCTTGATTGAAACAAACTTGGGGAGACCTAAGCATAGTATCAAGGCTTGTCTCTTTATGACTACCAGAGGATGTATCTTGTAGGCAGGTGCTCCCGCGTTATAACACACACCGAAACTTAAGCACCGGGCGAATGTACATACAATACACTGAGATAAGAGTATTTCTCCGCATACCTGAGCGACTATTACTAATTTTGCTTAATATTCCCATCGCACGACCCCCCTTTGCCGCAATGTTTTCAATGTGTGTCTTGCAAGACATTGATTGGTCATAGGTCACCCCAGATATTTCACATTCACTACTTGAGGGATATAATCCAGGTGATAGGAGAGCGAAATGTGAAAAGGGTCTTTGAGTGGAAATGTTAAAACAGAACATTTCTTGACATTTAAATACAGATGTAAGCTATCAAGCCACATTTCTATGGCTGATAGGTATGTCTGTAATAAATTAAATAGCCTATGAATGTCCTATGCTGCTGAAAAGAATGCGATGTCGTCCACATAAACATAAGTGTGGACGTCCTGGTGCCGAGATACAGAGTTCATCAAGATATTGAACAACACCGGGGAAAGGACGGCCCCTTGCGGGACACCTCTTGTTTGCACATATTTAGTAGACGAGATGCCGTTCTTGTAACAATAAAACGTTCTTTTGCGTAAAAATTCTGCTATGCATGATTGTATATAGTTTGGGAAGTTATGGTTGTGCAGCTGGTTGATTAACACTATATTGCCACGCGTATGTGCCAGTGGTGAGGACAACGAAGCAGCGCGAGTGTGCTTGGCCGGGGCAAAAGACGAAGAAGTCATTGCAGTCTGTTTCCTGCGATCAATAAATCGTCTTTGTTTGAGGCGCTTTGTGTGCTCGTCAATATCACGTCCTCACACTGGTGGAGGTTCTGGGTACGTCTTTATGCTTGGCACCCCTTCGCGGACCCGGCATTCGAGCCCGGAATCACTGTCACCCGTCGACACACCAGCCCACCGTTCAAGCCGCCGTCTGCGAGGCCTAGGTCTCGAGCTCAATCCCTTTCCAGAAACTGCCAGCAATCGCTTACTCCCTTCAACCACCATGGCCACTGCAGCTACATCGCACATGACACTTCAGAATCCCATGATTCCTGACTGCTTTCATAATGAGACCTATGAAGATGCACAAGACTGGCTGGACCAGTTCGAACGCTGCGCGAAGTACAACCAGTGGGCCACTCCAGAAGACAAGCTCGCGAATGTCTACTTCTACCTGAAAGACAACGCCCAGACGTGGTACATCAACAGGGAAAGAAGCATGGCTACGTGGGACGACTTCCGCAACCAGCTGATCGACACCTTTAGTTGTCTTGACAGAAAGGATAATGCGCAACGTCTCTTAGAAGCTGGAATTCAAAAACCAAATGAGAGCGTCGCTATGTTCGCCGAGGACGTGACCCATCTTTTCGGCAGGGCGGATCCCGAGATGCCGGAAGACAGGAAGCTGCGGTATCTAATGCGAGACGTGAAGGAGCAACTGTTTGCTGGGCTTGTGAGAAATCTGCCAACAACAGTAGCTGAGTTCACGAAAGAAGCCACAGCTATTGAACGGGCCCTACAGCAACGGTACCGCCAGCACAACCCGGTCAACGTTCGAGCGAGTAGCCCTGTTGCGACTGCGGCGAGCCTCTGCGACAGCGACAGGCCTCTGCGGTAAGTCATCCGGGAAATTTTGAGGGAGGAGCTTCGGCAGCTTGGTTTAATCCAGCAAGTGAACCGAGGCCGGCATTGTCTTTTGTCGCTGATGTTGTCCGGGATGAGGTCCGCCAGGCTCTCTCTTCATCCGGCTATAATGGTGTGCGACGACATTTTACTTATGCTGATGCAGTCCGATGCCCCGTCGTCGCGCCATCAGCACAGCAGACTCCATTTACTGGACCACCACCAGCCCTGCAAACACAGCCGCTGTCACCGCCGACGACTTTCCCAACCACACCAATCTCACCGACAAGACGAATGCCATATAGCCAAAATGTGAAGCCCACAACGTGGTTCAATAGTGAGTCCCCATTTACCTACCAATGTCGGAAAACCGAGTTGTGGCGTACCGTTGACCGCCAACCGGTATGCTTTCATTGTGGCGAAGCCGGGCACGTTTACAGAGTTTGCTGTTATCGCGACGCTCAGTACTCAATATTTCCTCGCTACCATGATTACGCTACGTACGACGATCGACGCACGAACAATGACACTCCTATGAACACACCGCCGCAGAATCCAATGAGGCTCGGGTCGCGTTCTCCATCTCCTGCGCGGGGCACTTCACCTAATCGTCACAGTTTCGCCGACGTCACCAGGGGCAGGTTCCTAGCCCGCGACGGGGAAACGAGACGCAGCGACCTCGTGGGGTGGGGTTGCCATTAATCGAACTTCCGAACAGCCCCCATTGCAGACATATAACAGCTCGAAGCCACCGATGCCGAAGACGACGAAAGCAACGACTAATCCGACGAATGGAACGACTGCGGACGTAACCGTTATCAGCGCTGACCTCGTCGTTCACATTGACGGCCACCAAGTGACGGCTCTTGTGGACACCGGCTTCCACTTTTCTATAATAAGCCTGCAGCTAGCCGACAGACTAAGGAAGGTCAAGATGCCATGGCAGGGACCCAATATAAGAACTGCAGGTCGTCAGTTGATGACACTGGTTGGAAAGTGCACGGCCCGACTCTTCCTTGCTGGTTCCACCTTTGTCGCCACCCTCGTCATTCTTCACGAGTGCTGTAAACAGCTCATATAGGGAATGGATTTCTTGCGCGAATACGGGGCTGTGATTAACATCCGTGACAGAAGCGTAACGTTCACTGTAAGCTCGGAGACTGCTACAGATGAGGAACACCAGCCACCTTGCTTCCGTATTGCCGATGACGACGTCATACTGCCGCCACAAAGTTGTTCCCTCGTATCCGTGCACTGTGACAAGTTACAAAACGGTACTGGCATCGCTGAACACATCAAGGAGCTCGCATTCACTAGCGGCATTTCTGTTGCCAGGGCTGTCATCACTGTTATTGACGGATGCGCTGAACTACTATTCACAAATTTCAGCTGAGAACGCCGACACATAGTTAAAGGCACGGCTATTGCCTATTTTTACAAACTCTCGCAAACAGAAGATTGTCATTTAGTGGAGGAAGCAGCAGAGTCTACTATCACTGCACCGACACCTGTCGACGTTGATCCAATGTTATCTCCCATTGTGCAGACCACCTTCTCACGCTGATCAACAAGTTCCACGGCTGCTTCTCATCCACATCAAGAGTTGGTCAAACGGCACTAACGAAACACCGCATCATCACGGATTCCGACGCCAGACCCATCCGGTGAAGTCCTTATCGAGTCCCCCCAAAGGTTCGTCAGGCAATTCAAAAACAGGTGAAAACGATGCTACAAGATGGTGTTATTCGGCCATCTAACAGTCCTTGGGCATCACCCGTAGTACTCGTCCAAAAAAAAGGACGCTAGCTTGCGTTTCTGTGTCGACTACCGTGGGCCTAATCAGATCACAAAGAAGGACGTCTACCCTCTGCCGCGTATTGATGATTCATTGGATAGACTACGAAAGCACGCTACTTTTCGTCTATGGACTTAAAAAGCGGCTACTGGCAAATCGAAGTGGATGAGAGAGATCTTGAGAAGACCGCCTTTGTTACGCCCGATGGACTTTATGAATTTCAGGTTCTTCCTTTCGGTTTGTGTTCGGCGCCAGCAACATTCCAGCGTCTCATGGACACGGTTCTGTCGGGAATAAGTAGCAAACCTTCATGGTGTGCCTCGACGACGTCATTGTCTTTTCGGCGACTTTTGAGGAACAAGTACGAAGGCTCGAAGCAGTTTTTGAAGCAATACGCTTGGCCGGTCTTACTCTAAAACCAGAAAAGTGTCACTTCGGCTTTCATGAACTTCAATTCCTCGGTCATGTCGTGAGCGGCCAAGGGATCCAACCCGACCCGGATGAAATTGCTGCCGTGGCAAACTTCCCGACGCCTTCAGACAAAAAATCAGTGCGACGTTTTTTAGGACCCTGCCTATTACCGGTGGTTTATTGCTAATTTTTCGCGCATCGCATGGCCATTGACACAGCTTACTCGGGGAGATACCACCTTCAGATGGGGCGAACACCAACAGCAGGCATTTCACGAGCTTCGTCAGCGCATGCAAACACCCCCCCCCCCCCGTGCTGGCCCACTTCGATTAAGACGCGCCAACAATACTACCTACAGACGCTAGTAATGTGGGTCTTGGAGCAGTGCTCGTAAAGTCGAAGGACAAAAACAAAAACGTGATCGCCTACGCCAGCAGGACGCTGTCCCGAGCTGAAGCTAATTACACTACGACGGAAAAAGAATGTCTTGCAATGGTATGGGCAGTCCTGAAGTTTCGTCCTTATTTGTACGGCCGCCCATTCACCGTTATCAGCGATCACCACTCTCTCAGTTGGTTAGTCAACTTGAAAGATCCGTCACGCCGCCTTGCACGATGGAGTCTTCGGCTCCGAGAATTTGACTTCACTGTTGGCTACAAATCGGGAAAATGACACACCGATGACGACTGTCTTTCTTGGTCTCCTGTTGAGACAGCATCCCCGGACAACGATGATGACGACACAGCCTTCCTCGGAATTGTGGACACTGCCACCTTTTCTCAACAGCAGCGTGGCGATGCAGAGCTGCTACCACTTATAGAGAACCTACAAGGGTGAAAAAATAGCGTTCCAAAGTTGTTTGCGAGAGGGCTGCCGTCGTACTGCTTGCGAAATGACGTTCTTTATAAGAGGAACTTTTCACCCACCGGCAGCAGCTACTTGCTCGTCGTTCCTTCTTCGCTTCGCCGTGAGGTACTGCAAGCCTGTCATGACGAACCTACCGCTGGTCACTTGGGTTACGCAAGAACATTGGCGAGGATAAGGCAAAACTATTACTGGCCAAGACTTGCCGAAGTTGTCAAAACTTACGTGCAGGCATGTCTAGATTGCCAGCGCCGCAAGCCACCATCCATCAAACCAGCTGGCCTGCTGCAGCCTGTCCGAGTGCCGGCGACATCGTTTGCACAAATTGGCATGAATTTTCTGGGCCCCTTCCCAAAGTCTGCCACTGGAAACAGGTGGATAGTCGTCGCCACGGATTACCTGACCCGATACGCAGAGACAGGCGCTCTGCCACGGGCAACGGCAGATGAAGCGGCGCAATTTTTCATCGAAGCCATTGTCCTAAGACATGATGCTCCCGCATTAGTCATCACCGACAGAGGTACTGCGTTCATGGCCGAGCTTTTGGACACCATTTTCCGACTAAGTGGTACAGCTCACAAGAAGACAACGGCGTATCATCCCCAACGCTGTCGTACGCTTTTGCTATATCGAGAGTGACGAGCGCAGCATATTTTCCTTCCCGCTTAGCTAATTTTATGCGACTTTCAATGTCTATATGAGCCTGCCATATGGAGCATCCAGATATGAAGCCAATTGGGGATGGATTCAGAATTTCTCTCTCATTGATGAAATTTCTTATTCGAACGTTCAGGATTCTCTCAATTACCTTTACAAAGTTTGAGGTTAACCCAATGGGCCTAATGTTATCCAAAACGTACCCTTTACCCGGAGCTTTCAGTATTGGTATTACTTTTGCTATTTTCCACTCAAATGGGAGCCATGCCGTAGTTAAAGAATAGTTGATTATATTCAATAGGTATTCTTGGCACTCTTTATGCATCAGTTTCAACATGAACGAGGTAACATCGTCAGGGCCCGGAGCCGCTGATGGCAAGCTAGCTAACACTTGCGATAATTCATGCCTGGAAAGGTCTGTGAAGTCCTCGTCCTTTCGCATCGGTGAAGGAGGTGGTGATAGTTGGCTGGAAAAACGTTGCTCTAATCCCTTACCAATCACTTCTATTGAAGCTTTTGTTTCTTCAGCCGACAAAATGATAGAGTCTGTATTTATTGATTGCGGAATCATTTTTTTTCTACGTAGGAATCTAAATAACGATTTTTATTCTTGGATCTAGAAATATAATCGAACTTCCGCTTTTAGTAATCTTCTTTTGACTTGGCAACTGTACGTTTAAAAACAACTGCAATGAACTGGTAGTCTTTCCAATTTTGAGGGCACTGATTGTACAAAAGCTTTTTCCATACTGCCTTTCTGCGTGTATAGTCCCTCGAGCAATCGTCATTCCACCAAGGAGAATTAGAGTTATGATTTGCTGACGACACCACGAATTCAGATTTCTTTCGGGAATTCTTTAATAAAAAATATAAGCTCCAAGCCTTTGTCATCGAGCTATTATCTGACAACGAAGACAGTGAAGAAAGGAAGGAATCCTTAAATTTTGAGTAATTAATATGCGTACGAGTAATAGAGATTGATGAGGCCATGTGACTTTCTATTTCGAAAGTAATCGGTAAGTGGTCGCTGTTTGTTGCGCAATCAACGACTGACCAAGATGAAACATTAAGGTTGGAGCTTGTAAAAGTTAAATCTAGCGCTGAAGAAGTATGACTGCATGTGTATGTTGGGCTTCCTGAATTCTGACATGAAAGATGATTATCTTGGGCCTAAGGCCACAACCGGCTGCCACACTTATCTGTTTTTACTCCCCATGTGACATGGTGGGAGTTGAAATCACCTGCTAGTAAAACGTTTCCTCCACACCTGGTTATTAAGGTATCTAATGGCCGAGTGTAATATACGCCTGAAGGAAAGTAAGCATTTACTACTGACAAAACCTGCCCGCTCTGGAAAGTTAAGCCTACAACTAATATTTCGTATGCCGGAGAGAGGAACTTTAACATCAGTTTGGCTTTGTGGCAAAGTTTGTTCAAAATCATTGTCACTATTCCGCCACCTCTCGTAGGGCGGTCTAGTCTGAACAAACGATAATTTTTAAAACGAATATTAGTATCAGGAGCAATCCAAGATTCTTGAAGTAAGATTGGGGATTCAGTTTATCACACAGGAAATGTAAATCAGTAAGAGCAGCAAATAGAGAACGACAATTCCACTGCAGAACTCTTAGGGACGCTATTTTGGTGTAAGAATGTTGCGGAGATAGCTTTCTCCAAAATACTTTCTCTAAGTAGTTTACTAGGCTGCATCTTTTGGGGATTTAACGGAAGGGAACTTGAGACGTCGTGGTTCAATGGGGACCGGCTGCGTTTCTGTGACCGAGCATCAAGCTCGACATCAGTAGACACACTTAGGTCTAACACTTGATCTTGTTCAACGTTTGTTATGCACTCTGAGGAGCCCTGGATGTTATCCGCGTTATTCAGCTCATCATTACATACTGCAGTAGTATCCCTGGTAGTAGGTATTTTATTGGGCTCAAGATTACGCAAAGCAGTTGGAATTAACAGTTTCGTAATTTGATTACTGAAAACTTGTGCTATGCATTCGGAGATGCTAGCCACCAATTGGTCCATAACTGTAGCCATAGCTCTTCCTACCGCAACCTCAACTGCCTGCGCGATATTAGTATCCTGACATGGATGACGTGCTGTAACGCCAGCATAGCCATGGGCTCTCTCCTTAACAGCTGTAATGGCTTCCTTTCTAGAGCATCTCCTTTTGTCTAGGAATTCTAGTATTTGTACTTCTTCATGGCGCATTGGGCTCTCTGCGAAATCAGCTGCATGATGTACACCGCACAAGCAACACAAGTCGTCTTGGGCCTTGCAATCTTGATCTGAGTGGCGTTCATCACACCTACGACATCGACCCTCTGATTTGCAGCCACGAGAGCTATGTCCAAATCTCCAGCAGTTCTGACATTGCAATAGGCGGGACGCTAACTGATCTACTCGAAATACTAATGGCCATGCTTTAATTTCTGACAGACACGACGTACCTGCAAAAGTCGCAATCACTGACTCTGTGGGATGTCGTTTGTTGTCAACGAGTCTATTGCACCGGTAAACTGCAACCACACCTGCCACCGTCTGCTTCTCGAGCGTCTCCGCAGGGCTTAGTTGTGCGTCAACCCCACGCACAATGCCTTTAGTGCATGCGAGATGTGGTATATACGCACTACCGGGATCGAAGCAAAGGAAGAACACTTAAGAAGATCCTTTACACATTGCTGATCTGGTGTCTGGCATACAATGCCACCGCGACCAAACTGCCGCACGTCGGTTATGCTCTGGTAGTTTGGGGTCACGGCATGGAGATGTTCTTGTGTCTTCTTAGGGTTATTCAGCTTAATGAAATTTCCATCCAAAGGTACCAGAGCGACGGGAATATTGCTCACGCCACTGCCGAGAAACAAATCGAGAGGTAAGTCATCATTGTGTAGGCGAGGTCGTCCACAGGGAACGCTCCCGACCTGGAGAATTCCTCGACATCAGTACAGCCTTAAGACTAGATCAAGGAAACAAAAATTATCCTGCAATAAATAATGAAAAACACACCAAATACCAGGCAAAAAATAAAAACTATCCGGTGCTTAGCCACTAAACCCGCACCGAGAACCGCCTAACCGCTTGCGTTCGCTGCCGCAGTCAAGAACAGCGTCCGAGTAAGCCACGTCAAAGCCACGTCGAGGTAAAAACCCAATTGGTAAAGCGTCGATGGAAGCAGAGGACAAAGAAGAAGGAGAGACTGTAAACTGTGTCACACACCCACGCCGGAGGATTGGCCAAGAACCGGGTAGTTCTAACGCAATACTTTTATTTTGGTAGCTTACGGCTTTTGCGAAAATGAGAGGGTTCAATGGTAATTAGAGATTGACGAAAAAAGTTATCAATATAAGAGCCCACATTCATGGTGCTGGAGGTGATGGTAATGCTTCTTGAGTTGGTGGCACCCACCCATTTGCTGGGATCGGCCACGAGTCAGGCGGCTCATCTTATATGAATAAATTTTTCACTTTAAATTATGACGCCTACTAGAAAGTATATTTCTTCACAATGGATCCTAATACTAGGCTATATACTAAATTGATCGTTTTTTAAACATATTCGAGATCGTTACGAGGATTGACAGTCACCTTTGCTTCAACATAAAAGAACGTAAGAAAGTAAATCTTGAAAATTTTTATAACGGAAGGTCATAGGCTAAAATTACGAGTGACTTATGAAACGAAAAATTTGATTTTTCCACAGCAATTCTTGTATTTCTAACGTCCCAGCTCGAAAGCCCCAAATCCATAACAGTAGAAGTAATTGTCATGCCAAGCTGAAGCACTATTATATCTACGGTTCTTACGTCTGGGTGCTATAGTGATCACCCGCTGAACTTGAGGTAAACAAAAATTAGTATAGGAGGGTAAGATGGTGTACGAATATGGCTCGCTAGCAGTGGACTGAATAACGTCACAATTCCGTTGCCTACGTCATGAAACCGTTACCGCCAGACGTGTTGCACAGGTGAGTGACAGTTTATATCTACCGAGGAACGACGTAAACAGACGCGGGTAATTTTAACGTGTGAATGCTTTTAAAAAAATGATATCGGCAGCGCTGACCCAATGAATGTAAAAAAATATAAATGTCACGGTCTGAGCACTGTCAGCAACTGTGGCCCCATCCCATGCCGAGCGATTGGCCAAGTGTCATGTGTATAGACGGTGTCGGTGTTTGTAAACAAACTGGCTCGCGCTGAATGGCCTACCCCAGCAGACTTCCGGGGCGGCACTTCCGGCAATGCTTTTTGCAATGGTTAATGGATTGATATGTGGCGTTTAATGTCCCAAAACCACCATATGATTATGAGATGCGCCGTAGTGAAGGGCTCCGGAAATTTTGACCCCCTGGGGTTCTTTAACATGAACCCAAATCTGAGCACACGGGCCTACATTTCCGCCGCAGCCGGGATTCGAGCGCACGACCTGCGGGTCAGCAGCCGAGTAGCTTAGCCACTAGACCATTAGGACGGGGCATTTTTCAATGGTTGCTGCTGTGTTTTCGTGGTGTGTTTCAGTTTGCTGCTCTGTTATTCTGGCGCATTCCTTAGCATGTGTTTGCTGCAAAGTCTAGCGGCAACATGAAGAGGCTCACTGCTCGCGTGGTCGATGGGCGCCACGCAAAATATCCGTCGGGGCATTCCGATGAGTGCGGCCCCCTGCTCCGTGTTACCTCTGATAATGGTCGCGCCCATAAAAACGGAAAATGCATAAACTGCAGAAAAAGTTTGTCAGCGAACTTGATTGAGCCAGTTGATACTGCATGGCAACGATGTGAATGCGCTTTGAAGACAGAGACCGGCAATTCACAGCACACATCTGTCTTTTTCCTGTCAGCGTCTTCAAAGCGCACCAACATCGTCGACATGCAGAAGAAGACTCTCTTGATTCATTGTGAAGTTGTTCAATTAGGCTTATCGACTAGAACGGGAAACCTTCCTCCAGTTGGACGCTGAATATATTTCTGTTTTCGTCTAAGCGTACAACCTCAGAATAAAACACTTATTTGTGCGCCTGTGTCACACCAGGCACATTTAAAAGAGATCAGCGGCGATTGGAATCGCTCGTGATCCGAAGTGTTGTTGTGACTGAGAATTTATAAATTGTACTGATGTGATGACGTACACTGCGGCTGCAGGGTCACACGAACTATTATGGTTTACCCACGAGTAAGCTATTCATGCATCAAACTTCCAAGTTGAACGTCCGTATACCTAAATATACAGTCAATGTTCGAACCCAAAAGATACATTAGCTAAAATGCAGCGATGTTCTCTAGCGGCAGAAAGACAGGCGATGAGTCATTTGCTCGCACAACTGAGAGCCCACTCGCCAGTGTTGCCTTCAAAAAAAATCAAATGCAACGACAACGAAACGTGCAAACGACGACGTACACTGTGCGGCGATTCATGTTAAGCGCGGGTAGTTTGTGTCCTGTGTTGTTTCGAACTGTGCACATAATTGATATCGCTCAAACTCTAAAATAAACAACTTTGCGATGGATTCTCAGTGTGAGCTTTCATGTTTTGCTGCCCATTTCAGGCGTCAGTACACTTATGTGCCACGTGTAGAACACGACAGTGACTGCTTGATGTGTTTCCATTAACCGGGCGCCTCCGACTTGTCTAACGTCTGAGAATCGCCTCTGTCTCATCAGTCTTGGCTGAGATTTACATTGCCTTTGGTGAAGTGCAGAACAAACCTACGCGCTCTTAGTGGGAATCCAGTTTTCTCGCGGGATCACTACAATGCAGGTGCTCTTTTTATCATCATTGGTTTGAAAACAGAACGGTTTGACTAGCATATAAATTATTTAGGCATGTGGACTGCAGTCTGGCTTGACACAGCTGTGCTCGAGTTGCCGGTGCTTCATCGGAATAACTTTATCCGCATAAAACTTCGGAACACAAGCAGCCACGGGCAACAACAAACGCTAAAACCACACAAAAAGAAGCGCAAGCGGAAGTTTCTAGCGGTAGTTTTCTGGTGAACGCACAATGTTGCTAGAGACCAGCAGGCTCTGGCGAAACCGTCTACAAACAACGTATTAAAAAACTATGGAGTTGTTATTGGTATAAGTAAGAGAAGTTACTGAGAATGTTTCTGTTTATAGCAGCCATTTTGGTCAAACAGCAAAGAATATGTGACAGGCAAAGACGAAAAAAAAATTGCCAGATCCCACGTACAGTAATCGATGATATGCAAAGCACAAAGGAAATGTTGCTATGCCACTTTAAAATCAGCACAACGTTACGAGATGGAGGTAAATAATGCATCACATGACTTCCATTTTATCATTATTATGTTTGCATGAGTCGTTTGCCTTCGTCATCCATTCACGTCACGAGATACTAAATTTAGTATGTGTGGAGCTAGTGAAACGGCCGCAAGCACGCTATGAGCGTGGAATGTTGTGAAGTTCTTACATGGCGAGCGTGTCGAAATTATTATGTTTGCACCAGTCATATGATTCGTCATCTATTGACGTCGCGTAACACTGAATTCGGTGTATGTGGAACTTGAAAAACGGCTGCGAGCACATCGTAAATGACCCAATATACTCCAATGTAGCGTTCACGCGTGCGCACGCTGGGCACACTGACGCTTCGTTAGCCAAACTTGAGTGCTCTATAGTCTGATGCCAAGCGCGACCCGACGGCAACCGGCGCGAAATGCGACATGCTGGGTTTCGTGCCAATGCGTTACCCAGACAACCCTGCGTCTCCCTCTTTTCGTGATGGAGGGACGCCGGATGCACTGAAACGCTGATGCGTCAAAGCAACGCAGTGCGGCGCGCGTCTGTGATTATATAGCAGGACGGGCACCTGGCGTGGCAACGCCGGCGTGACGTGACGAAATGAACACCGGCGAGCACGCGCTCCGCGTAACGTCGAAATGTGTTGGCGCCTTGACTGTGGCATGTAGTCATGTTCTCACATGACGAGTATCTCATTATTATTATGTTTGCACCAGTCGCATACCTTTGTCAGCCATTGGCGTCCCTTAATACCAAATTTGGCATGTGAAGCTAGCGAAATGGCCGTGAATGCATCACTAGTCTGGCATGTATTCCTGTTGTTACATGACACGCATGTCACGATTATCATGTTTGAATGTGGCATTTACCCATGCCGTCCGTTCACGTCGAGTAATACCGAGTTTGGTACACGTGAAGCTAGCGAGACAGCCGCGAGCGCCGTTTCGCCCGCTTCACACGAACTGCTCGCTTAATTAGCCGAGCAATTTGCGGCGGCCACCGCGGTCTCTTCCAAGGATGATATAGTATTTGTTGTCCTCTCTCGAATGGCTTACGGCGTCGTGGCGACACGAGGTCTCACCCTCCGAGTAGACGGGACAATGCCTGGTGGTCATAGGCAGCTGGCCAGTCGGCTACTCATTGAGGATCCAAAGAGCGCCACTCCCCTCGTCAGCTTGGGTGCCAGTCACAACAGGGCCTGGTAAATTAAGGTATAGTGTACTAGAATATGCCACATTCTAGTACACTATACCTAAGGTACAAACACACTGGTGGCGCCGCGCTCTCCCGCGCGCCGCTCGCGAGACGCCGCTTTTTTCTCTTTCTCCCACCGAGCGTCGTGGAATTTATGCCGCCGAACTAATCGCTCGCTGGGCTATTATTGCCGCTGCCTCCCGCTCCCACGCAAGAAAAGCACCAATGAGCGCCTGTTTTTCCTCTCTTCCTTCTCACATCGGTGCGCCTCCTCGTCCGTGTTTTTTAAAGACGATTCTTTCTTGGCGACCTTTGATATAAGAATTTCGGTCTGTCTGTCTGTCTGTCTGTCTGTCTGTCTGTCTGTCTGTCTGTACATTTGTCTGTTTGTTCAGCCTAACGATACTTGAAACGGCACTGAACGGCCGATCCCGTCCGCAGCGCCCATTAATATTGCTCAAGGTTCAGCGTTCATAGTTGTTCGAATGTCAATTAAAAAAACAAATATTGTGCATATCTGTGGCGCCATAACAACATGTATATGTTTATGTCTGCCTTTATAATAGAAGAGGACACACACAAAACACTCTAAAGACTGTAGCGTTTAATGCGCTGCGCTGACAGCGCAACGCGATGCTCAAGAAGGTGTTTCCAACGCTTTGCTACGACGGCACGGTGGTGGCACCTGCCCATCGCTTTGCATTCTACACCTTATCAACTCCGTGACTGGCGCGCATCTTTCTCCGCTGTCGCGCATGCCCTCGTTTTCGAAGATAACTGCCAAATGGCGCTCGTGTTTAACGTGCGTAGATGCACTTGTTCGCCTCCGTTACACGCTCGAGGCACACTAACGCAGCGCCTTCAGAATACCATTCACCAATTTTCTTGCGCAGAACATCAAATAAACGTTTTGTTCACATCCGCTTCTTACTTTTAACGAAATCACATCTCACTATCGGCTTAGTAGAAGGACCTATCCTCTTCCTCATCCGAAGTTAGATAGGCATCAGTCAGTCACACTTAGAATGCTCCAGACAGGCTCATTCCCCTCGCGGGGATTCCTGAGTCGTATCTCAACAGAAATTGATTCAAGTTGTCCGGACTGCAACGAAACTTACTGTTCTTTAGCGCACATGCTTTGGCAATGCCCCGCGTTACCTACTGGCCCTCTATCCAGTGAAGCCGACTGGGAAGAAGCCCTGCGGAGCTCATCGCTCCATACACAACTTCAGGCTATCCAGAGGGCCCAAGAAAGGGCGGAACATCATGGTGTCCCAGCCCCGACTTGGACGCGGCCAGCGGTTTCCGCGGGTCCCCGATAAGGGTTCACGCGAAAGCTCCTCAGGATCTAATAAAGTTCTTTGTCTGTCTGTCTGTCTGTTCACTCTCTCCAGACGCAAGACTATCGTCTTTCGACAAAATTTATAGTGTAACACCTAGATTCGGGCCAATTTTTTCTCTCTCCGTCTGTCGCGGAGAAGACCGTAGCCGCGAGGCGGCAGCTAGCAGGAGGGTGCGCGCGTCTCGACATGTCCATTCTTATCTCGCCAAGGTCCCGAGATGCAACAAGATGAAACAACTTTTTTCGTCTAGGGACCTTAGCCTCGCTTTTCTCGCGGCGCCGCCAATGTGGACAGCATGCCACTTGCTGCCGAGCGGAGGCACCAACGGGTCGGACGTCGCCGTGGCATGGTTCCCACCAGTGTGTTAGTACTGAGTATATGTTCCTTTTTGCTCATCACTATCTATGTGGAGCACTCAGAACTTTTGTGATGATAGCCATTGTATCGACCCTTCCGGTGCGGTCTCGCCGTCGTGAAGTTCCGCATGAAGTCCTCAATTGATACGACCGTCTCACGCATTTTATGTTGTATGCGCGTGCGAATACATAGTGCTCCCGTGATGTCACTTCCGCCTATTTCGCACTCTCTCGCCATGCCTGGTTACCTAGGGTAGTTCTTATGGCTCAGCGTGGTTCGCTGGGGGCTCGTCATCTGTTGCTGTGTGCTATGTTGAAAGGGAAGCCTTGTGGTTTTTGGTTTTATACTTAAACGAGCTCATCGGATCAGGAAAGTCTCGCTTGTTCACTCGATACAAGACAAGAAAATCAAGATGTGCGACCCGTATACCAGCCACTGCGTAAACCGGCTGCCCGCCACGACATACGAGGGCCCATTATCTCACTTTCAAACAAATGAAAGCCTTGATCCGCAATTTTAAGTGTGGATGAGCGAAGCACAGCAGCTCCCGCAAAATACGAGTTGTGCAGAGCTAGGCAAGTTTACAAGAGATGTGATATTAACATAAATGTATTGCTGAGGCCCACGACACCAAAGTAGCAGCGCCTCCCCCTTCCCCCCTCAAGTGTTTTAAACAGCGCTGATGTTCAGCCTCTTTGATTGAAATTTGAGGAAGCAGCCAAAGAAAGTATTATGCGAGGCAGATAGCGACTTCGTGTGGTGCGTGCCGCAGTAATCACTTTTTTTTTCGCGAAATCCATTTTTTTGACACATTTTTCACATTGTATTTTACTTTTGTTGCACGCTAATGTAGAGCGGAGTTCCTTAAATTACGCAGACCGTGTTACGCAATGAATTGACCAATTTTTAAAAATCATGACTTCCCAACTCATATCGATTGGCTGTATTTCAATGTGAACAAATACTGTTTCGCATCCATCTTCACACTTTGTTTCAATGCAATACCCGAATTTTCGCGATCACCATAATGATTTTAATCACCTCTCTGACACGCTCATTGTGCACGCAGTGGTCGCGGACAAGTTTGTATACAGAGTAATCAAGATGAGCTATCTCCTGTTTGCAGGCAAGTGCTTGGCTATGGCACTTACCCGTAATTAAGTTACACCTGAAGACGCAAATATCACCGAGATTCTTCAAGTATTTGTTGTGAATCCGCACCAGCCAAACACACCAGTACTTTTCGGAAAATCGCAATGTGTATTTTCAATTTTAGGTAATAACTTTCGGCGAAGAAGCACCCGAAGCTCTGCTCCCTCTTCGTGCTGGACTACTAAATCAACTTGCTTCACTAGCAGCTAATAATTGCTCAAACTTGCAAATTGAGGCAAAACTAAACGGAGGCAAGCACGAGGAGACAACACGGAGGCGGTAGGCGATGGAGTCGGTAGGTACCCGGACATGTCGGTGGCGCATTTCGGAAGTGACGAAAAGGCGCTGCGTGACGCACGTGCACACTATGTGTACTCGCGACGCAGCCGTCGCGGCTCAAGCTGGGAGGCCACCGCCAGCGATAACGCTAGAACATTCGACGGCAAGAGTATAAATGCCGACGCGCTTCGCCGCTTGTCAGTTGTTGATCGAAGGCCGACGCTCCGTTCGCCGCTATCAGTCCGAGACTGCTATCTGTGCGAGACTGCTGCTGTAATTGGACTTTCCGTTTACCGGGCACAGGTTCGCCCAAATAAACAGTTAAACCCCAACACGAAGTCTCCTGTCTTCGGCCACGTCACGACCCCGTGACAGTATAATTACTCGAGTTGCATCGATGTAACCATGTGTTCCCAAGATCTAGTGAATGGTGTGGTATGGACAACGGATGTAGAAACCCGTGGGAGTGACCATTTTCCCATTCTAATAAATCACCCCTATTTGCGAAATGACATCAGACCCTACAGCAAACTGATGAACTGGAAAGCTTTTCGGTACCGCCTCACAAACCAAAATAGTGAACTCACGACAGTTGAAAGCTTTACTGAATTTCTGCAAGATAATGCGAATAAATGTACAAAGAAAGTCCCCATTCTAAAACACTATGCTCCAGTCGATGGAGAGTATGAACAGCTAAGAGCCATGAGACGACGTTCAGAAAGGGCATATCGACATAGCGGAAGTTTAGAAGCATACAAAATGCACAGAAAATGCACAGTGTAATGCGCAGACGTACTAGAAAATTTAAGGTAAACGACGCCAGCGTGATTTCTGTGGCACGCTCTCTCCCCACACACCTGTTCCTAAGAATTTGGCTTGTAATTCGTGCACTTTAGTGGCCCTGTATCACAGAGCTTCCCATTTCGTGCTCTTGCTGTAGCTTTGAACAAACCGGAAGCTGTGGTAGCAGATGAATTTTGTCAACTTATCAGTAGGCCCGCCGCATCACAATGTGTCTTATTTGATAATTCATGTCGCGTTAGCCAGCCAGAAAATTAATGCTTACTTTTGGCCCAGCATTCTCAACTAGACCCTGTATTTACGTTAAGGGAGCTGCATTGTGCTATAGCATCATGTCGTCAAAATCGGCCTCTGGACCAGACAGCATTACATACAATATGCTAAAGAACTTTGGGCACACAGGCACAACTATTCTCTTAGATATTTACAATAATCTATGGACGCAAGAAATTGTACCCGAGTCTTGGAAGTCTGCTCGCATCATTCCGATCCTAAAACCGGCTAAGACGCCCTTGAACCTTGAATCCTTCCGTCCAATCAGTCTGACAAGCTGTCTATGTAAGGTAATGGAAAAAATGATTGACGCGCGACTTCAATGGTGGTGCAACAGAACTGGTGTATTCTCCAACTACTTAACAGGTTTTAGGCAACAGAGATGCACAATGGATGCAATACTGGACTTAGTAACGTATGTGGAGCATGAACGCGCCTGTGGTAGTTTGACCGTCGCAGCGTTCTTAGACATCAAAAGGGCATTTGACACAATCAGTCACACTGACTGTGTCAAATTATAGGATGCAAATTATTGGAAAGTTATATTGCAACACGAGTTCTGCTGAGTATGTTGGAACTAGGACTGTCCAGCAGGTCTTTGCAGTGGGTATCTAAATTTTTATCAGGTCGCAAAATATTCATTCGGACGAGCGAAGGAAAAAGTGCAGAACACGACATCAGACAGGGAGTGCCACAAGGAAGCGTACTCAGCTCTTTTCTTTAACTGTGTTATGGCTGATTTAGCTAAAAGACTGCCTTCCAGGTTGAAATGCTCCTTATATGCAGATGATGTGTGCGTTTGGGCATCTGGCACGAACACACGGTTATTTCAGATTGCATTGCAAGACGGAATAAATGTTATCAACAACTTTTTTAAAAGAAAGAGCATTGATTCTATCACATGCTCAGACAGCTGTATTGCCCTTTACCCGTAAGAAGTAAAAGAACTTCAATCTCAATTTAGAAGGAGAACCACTAATGATAGTAATACAGCATCGGTTTCTCAGAGTAATACTTGATAGGCAGCTATCATGGGCACCTCACATAAAGAAACTCGAAAACGAGGTGAATACGCTAGTGAATATACTCCGCAGAATCGCTGGGACATCATGGGGCGGATCTGTATCAACCCTGCTCGCTGTTCACAATGCTTTAATACGTCAAAAAGTTGCATGTTCTGCAGCAGTTTACATGGCCTTTCCCGCACTTCAGAGGAGTGACTTCAAAGCTAGGGGACCGCGCGTCTGCATAGGTGTTCCACGAGTAACTTCTAGCAGCCTTGTCATAGCAGAGACTCGACAACCACCCTTTCCACTCATGAGAACAATTGAAACATGCCGCCATTTTTTTAGCTTACAGACGCAACACAAGGACCACCCATTGACACTGGAGATTTTACTAAGAGATAAAAGCAATGCTCATAACGATGTACAGTTTAATGTTCATATATTACCCAGAAATGAATTTTGGAGCTCTGAAATGTACTATCCTCCATGATTGCTTGCAATACCAAGCATTGGATTCTCAGTGGATGGCATTATCAGAAAGAGAGACATGTTCATCTAAGCTGCTCAACAACTAGCGCTTTATCAGATACACATGCATGTGGTATCCAGGGTACATACACCTTTACACAGATGGCCCAAGTACTACAACGTCTTCAACATTGGCATTTATCATACCACAGCGCAATATTCAGGAATCGTTTAAATTATGTCGCATGACGTCATCTACTACATCTGAGCTCTTCGCTATTCTGTATGCTCTAAAGTTTATAAACTCGGTAGCAGACGCTAGAAAATGGGTACTTTTCAGTGACTCACAGGCCGCATTAAGATCACTCTCCAGTACAAACAGGACAGTAATAGTGATAATATGACATATGAAACGCTGAAAAAACTCACCAAAGCAAAGAAGGCGTAACATGAGATCAAATTCTAGTGGATACCTGGCCATTGCAACATTCCTTGAAACACAGCTGCCGATGAAGCAGCACGACAAGCACATCGTAAAGACGTTACTGTTTCTTTACCAATTTCGAAAAATGAATTGCGTAGTATTATAAAGAATACAACTTTCAGGATGAGCAAAACTGCTTGGTTTGACCAAAGTACGAAGAGCTGCGATTTATATCACATCGATCCATTTATTGAATTCAAAATTACGCTGGCATTAGATAGAAGTATGGAAACTTTTTTTCTCCGATTGAGGCTAGGCAGCGCATACACAAAACATTTTTTGCACAGAATCGGCAGAGCTGAAACTCCCGAATGCGAATGTGGATTTATAGATGAAGACGTATGTCACCTTCTCATAGACTGTCCACATCGTGACACGCCGAGACGCCGTCTTAAGTCCGAACTGTTGGCATTAGACCGCAGACCGTTTAACACGAAGAAACTTCTGGGCCCGTGACCTACTGGAGTTTTACAGTCACACACTTTAAAAGAATTCACACGTCTTTTACAAGACAGAGGGATTGCTGACAAGTATTAAGAAATAACGGTTTCATTTGTAACACATGTACTTATTATGTACACTATCATGTGACACCCATCATGTGTGTGTTGTGAAATGAATGACGTGTCGACTATTATGTACCCACGAGCGAATGCATCTTTATAAGGACCAGACGTGTGCTCTGCTGTTTTTCTGCTGGTGGACCGAATATTAACGAGGGACATTATCAGAGACTTCATTCATTGACTTTCGAACATTTCGTTACCCTTATGTTGTGATATGTGCGTATAAGTATGTCTTTGCATATCTGTGCCCGAGTTTTCTATTTTACATGCAGTGCTTTGCACGTTTTGCTTCAAGATATGTGTTCAAGTTTCACTCAACGGCTAAGGAGTAGCCAGTGCCATAATGGTGTGCCAACATCGCCTTATATATCATATCAATAAAAGAATTAGCAGTTTGCTAAGTGAATGCTTAATCAATCGTTCACTCATTATTGCCGCTTCAAAGAGCGGAATGTCTTAGAAGAAAACTCTTATCGTATTGCAAAGAATGTTATCAATCAGCTGCATATCTCTCTTAAACATTGACAATTATTTCCTTCAAGACAGAAAATTTTAGGGTCGCTTTTTGATTTCTTTCATTGGAAAATGAATCCACTGTATTTGCCCCTCGGGGTGCACAAATTGGAGCAAGGTGCTCAAGCAATGGCGTTGTGTACATATCTCTTGAAGTACAGGTATACGTCAGAGTATTTCGAATGTTCGATTGATGTTCAGAAGTGAGGATCCAACGTCCGTGTGCATGACTGTGGAAGGATACATGTCCCAGTTTTCACAACAATTAACCTGTCCCAAAGGAGCCACAATTATCCGAAAGACAGGCTGCCCCGTGAGCCTTATACGGGTGAGGTGAAGCTAAATAGTCTGCTTTCTAAAATCGCTAGAGCCAACGTAGCTGTATATAAAGTGAGGCGGATAATTAACTTTTTCATGTGCAGAACTTTATTTTTGGTGGAAAACAGTTTTATTTAAAAAACAATGTCGGCATACTTTGCAGAAAACGATTTTTTCGCAAGAAACAAAAAAAGGCGATTTTAGTTCAAAAGATATGAGGGTGTCATCTGAAGTGATTACCATGCATAAAGGGTTCACTGGTCACTTCCGGTGCAAGTACAGCTCCTTATTTCTACGGTGCTGGGCATTTAGCAGGAAACATGCTCTCCTGCACTTTCAACTAAGTATGAGCCGCATATACTTAAATATAAATAAATACATATCGGGTCTACGGTCTAATGCGCCTTTATGACGACGGCAGCCGGAAGAAAGCAGACGTAACATATGGCACACTCAAGTCCAAATGAAGATATATCATCTCTGTCGGATTGCCAAAAGCTTTAATATATGCCACCTTTAAGATCCGACACAAGGGGCTCACATGTTTCAAGAGAAAAAAAATGAGAAGAACGTGGTTACCTGAGGTGACCACCGTGCTGGAAAATGTTTTAAGGAAATCCCTCGGTCCGGGTGTCTCAAGTGCTTTTGACGATACAAATTCATTTCACTGGCTCCTATGACACATGTGCTATAATAAGGAAACACACCATGCATGTAGAAGTCAACGAAGAAAAAAAGTCCTGAAATAAAAAAAAATTGTGGAGGTGCTGGGTATCGATCCCAGTACCTCTCGCATGCTAAGCGGGCGCTCTACCATCTGAGCTACACCCTCTTTTTTTTTCTTTATTACCGGTTTCGCACAAGGTACACACATCAATATAAGTCACTGTAAACAGTAACATACAAACAGAAGTGATGTCAAAAAAAGCCGCGGAACTATTAGTGATTACAGTGCTAAAATTCCTTCAGGTTCACCAGGGGTTTGACCCTGGAGAGCCCTTCCGGAACAAAATCTTGTTGTTTGAGTATATCAATGTACTGAGCAATGCTTTCGCGGAACAGCATGCGGGCCGGACGCCTGTCAGGGTCACAGTAGTAACCGGCCATTCTTGCCCGCCATAGACAATGGAGGACAAGCAGCATTATAAGATCGAAAGGCAGTCCCTCCTCTTTTTGTACTGTTAAAAACATGAATGTAAGGGAAGTTCCTTTTTTAGAGTTCTCTGTAAAACATCCCAGAAGTATACCCCTTCCCAACAATGTAGAAAAACGTGATCTGTTGTCTCCGGCATTCGGCAGATCAAACAGTGCGAACCCCATGGCATATAAAATCTCCTATCTTCTAAAAAGTTTTAACCGGCAGTGTTCCGGAGTGTAATTTAAAGAAAAAGCTTTTTGCACTAGGCTGAATTTGCATTTTCTTAACACGCTTAAGAACATCATTGCCTTCTCCCCCGCTATTAATTAACCTATATATAGGAACTGGAAAATCATGTCGCATATGTCTTTATGTAATTTCTTTCGCCCGACCGAAGAAAGGTATTCATTGGAAAACCGAACTGACAAGAACTGGACACTGTCTGCAACTTCCTTAAAGAAACCTCGCGTAGCTCCCGGCATGCTTGCGGTGCTAACCACAAAGTTAGGCAGAACACGACAAAGGCGTAACTGACATACTGTTCTTAAGAAGGGAAGTTGAACATCTCGAAAGAAAATAAAACGATTAACTAGTTGTCGCACGAACAGATGCGACAGGCTTGGTCCCCCCTGTTTTACTCTTCGGAACAGATTTGTCCTACTACATTTTTCCCAAGTAGACCCCCATATAAACACAGCAAATATCCTATGCAGCTTTTGCGCATGCACCTGTGAGCAACACAAAACCTGCATCACATACCGTAATTTGCTCATTAAAAATATGTTGCATACAGTGGCTCTGGCGAACATTGAGAGACAGTTGCCATTCTACTGCGCTGTCCTTTCGCGCGTTTCTTTTATTTGTTCAGTCCAGTAATCATTGGTGTCTTTGTAGTGCTTGAAAGGCACGCCTAGATATTTTACAGGAGTATTAAACCAGTGAACGTTAGCATAGGTATCTGGGGTTGATGTCCAGTCTCCGTGCCACAACCCCAGACACTTCCCCCAATTAACCCGACTTCCTGTAACTTCTCCAAAATTTTTAACAACGGCAACTGTCTCTTGTACACTCTTTTTGGTGATGCAACACCCTGCTACATCATCAGCGTAAGCCAAAACCTTTACTTCGGCGTCAAGCAGTCTGAAACCACGGATGGTCTCGTTTTCTATTATGGCCAAGCATAAGCTCTCTATGTACAATGCAAACAAGAGTGGACTTGCCGGACATCCCTGGCGTACAGAACGTTCCAGCCTAATGGGAGACCCCGGGATCTTGTTAATAATTAGTCGTGTAGTAAAGTTTTTATACGCCAAAACTATGCCCTCTGTAATCACTGATCCGACATTGACATGTTCAAGTATGAAGAATAACACATCTTGCGGAACACAGTCAAAAGCCTTTTCTAAATGAAGCTGGAGGATCGCAACATGAGAATTAAAAGCATCGCAACTCTCAAGGACACATCGCATTGTGTGTGTGTTCATCAATATTGAGCGCCCCTTGATGCCACACGTTTGGTGCTCCCGAACTATTCCAGTGATTACGGACTGCAATCTACCTGCCAATACTTTCATGAGTATTTTGTAGTCAGTGTTGGTTAGCGAAATGGGCCTATATGAGGAAACTAGTTTTAATTTTGCTTTGTCATCCGTCTTATGTATTAGAATAGTGTGCGTCTCGGCAAATGAAGGTGGTAACTCTTTGATTGCGTAGGCTTCCTTGAACACAGCTTGTAACACTGGTGAAACTTCTGTTTTAAAAGCTTTATACCACATCGCACCGAGACCGTCAGGCCCCGGCGACTTCCCAGCGGCGAGACTATCTATTGCATATTCAATTTCAGAAACGGTTATAGGCCTCTCTAATGCTTCTTTCGTTTCGAGGGATAATTGCGGCATCCGGCTCAAGAAAGTGTCCTTGAACTTCGTAACATCTACTAATGCGGCTGCGAAGAGACCCTTGTAATACCGAAAGAAAGCTTCAGCGATAGTGCTGTTAGTATTTAGCAGAATTCAATTTTTCTCTATTTCGTCGATGTGATTACGACGCGCTCGTGATTTCTCGATTCCAAGTGCGCGCTTGGTGGGAGTCTCCCCCATAGCCCACGCCTCTGCTGTCGCTCGAATGAGGGCTCCTCTGTAGCGTTCCTGCTCTACTAGCTCAATTTGTCGTTTCACCGTTCGAATATCTTCTTTATATGCACCGGGCTCCTTGCTTTCTAATGCTATCAATTTCTTAAGCGTTGTTCTGAGTTAATTTGCTTTCATTCTTTCTTGATATTTTAGAGTACTAGATCTCGATATGGCTTTCATTTTAACGCTTTGCTTCAAAAGCTCCCATTCCTCGCCAACTTTACAGGCTCCGATCACTTTAATGTTCCTAATTCCCTCAATCAGAAAATTATTAAAAATGTCATCTCGAAGTAGTTTAGCGTTAAACTTCCATAAATCCCAACTAAATTTGTTTTCTTTTTGTTTAGGTCCCACGTTGCATTGTACAAGACAATGGTCAGAGAAAGAGACAGGTAAGACTGTGTAACTACTGCTTTTAGCTAGCATCTCCCCTGCCATGTATATCCTATCAAGACGTGCGTGACTGGTTCCCTGAAAATGCGTAAATCGAACTTCGCGACCTGCTTCGAGGCACTCCGCAACATCATCCAGGTCGGATTCATTCAGCAAGTCATAGAGCACTTCAACACTTCTGTCTCGCACATGGCGGTTATTAATTCTATCTTTCGCGCTCAATACACAATTGATATCCCCCAATAAAACAAGCTGTTTTGGTGTCCGTAAATGTTGCTTAATTAACGAAAAGAAAATTTCTCGGTCTGCCTCCACGTTCGGCGCATAAACACAAATGACGCGCCATTCAATTTTGCTAGTACTAAAATCACAAGTCACTGTTCTACCAGAGTCACAAGAAAAGTGACTTTGAACAATCAATCTCGGAATCTTTTTAACAAAAAGAACACAGCCGGCCGAAGTTCCATTTGCGTGACTAACTATGGCATGATATTTAGACGTAAACCGCAGCATCATGCTCCGGGTCTCCTCCCCACCTTCCACCTTTGTCTCCTGCACGGCTAACACGTCAATATCTTGGTCAATTAACAGGCGATACACTTGAGCCTGCTTTTTCCTGGAGGCCAAACCTCGGACATTTAAGGTTGCAAAGCGCAATGCCCAGTGACTAGCCATCGTTACTCGCAAAAAAAAGGAGGTTGTAAGCCCGGAGCATGGTGCTTACCGTGTACGTCTAGCTCCCTGCTAGACGTCTCCGGGGCCATCCGATGGTCCGGCATCAGTTAGCTGCGGGTCCCTTGGAGTGCCAACCGGTCGGTCCACAGGTACATTGGACCTCGCTTTGAGGCCCGAGCGCCGTCCCGGTGTCGCCTTCGCTGGTGGTCCCTCAACTTTGCCCTCGTGAGCAGTGCCCGCAGATTGCTCCAGCGAACGCTTGACCGCCGAGCTCGTGTTGATCCCGCGGGTCGTTCCGTGCACTGGCATGTCGCGTCCTCTCGCCGCCTGCGTCGACATGTCCACCAATTGGCTTTGTGCGTCTTCAGTGAAATTCTCTTGGCTGGTGTCCGCCTCAGCCGTTTCTTTCTCCTCGGGTCCCGACGCTGTATCGTAATCTTCAGGCGAAACCGGCCCACGTTCAACCAGAGAACTAGCCGCGTCTCCTGCCGCCTTAGCCGCGTCTTCCGCCTCAGCGGCGTCCATTGTCTGCTCTTCGATCTCATCGCACGTTGCAGCGCTCGTAACTGCTGCATACGACCGGACGCACTGAGCGTCTCGATGTCCAAATCGCCGACAAATTGAACACCGTGGCACCCTGCAGTCCCGCCGTACGTGACCAGTCCCTTTGCACCGCAAGCATTGCATAGGCCTGCCCGGCGCCACAACTAGGGCCAATTCCCCTGCAACGCGCACTTGGTGCGGAAGGTCCTCCACCGTAACTCCACTCTTTAAATTTAGTAGCACGGTTCTCGTCGTCGACGCTTTGTCGCTGACGCCGTCGACTCTCCAGCGCTCTCGATTCACTTCGACAACATTGCCGAAGGCCACGAACGCCGTCCGCATATCCTCATCGGCGACTCCGTAAAGCAGACAATGAAGACGCAGTTTTATCTGCCGGTCCTGGGGATCAACGATGAGACACGGGTATCCCTTCACCTGAAGTTCCTTGAAGGCCAGCAGTTTTTCCGTTCAGTGTAACCGCCCAGACGTGATTAATCTGGTACGCTCCGAGTGCTATGATGTCCGTTAGCACTCCCGTGGGGCCCAGCGCGTCTCTGAAGTCTTCAACACTGTAGGGTCCCGCTCGAACGTCTCCTTGCAAAAACACAGTATTTAAGGCAACGCGTCCTGTTGGCAGATGAGGCAGAATCACTTGGTATTCTTCAGTTAACCTGTTACCGCGGCCCTCAAGGGCCGCTGAAGCCGCTCCGACGGAGCCCTGCAAACACGCACTACATGGCCTCTAGAATACCGCCCTTTCCTTCGACCCAGAATGAATTCGATTACGGGCCCGCACGACGTTTCGCAACCTGTAGCTGCGATGACTCTCTTCAGTGAACGAGTTCCGCCGTCTCGTGCAACATGTCTTGTCTGTTTCTGATGACGGACGCTGGGTGAATGTTGCATGTGCTGATGTAAAATTTTTTATACCACTATGGAGTAGATAGTCTGTCATGGACTATTGTCCCGAAACTCGCGTGTCTGCGTTTGCTTTCGTCACCTATCAGATGCGTAAGCGAGTGACACTCGAATGTTGATGCCCACTACGAACCGTTCTAGTGTCTTCCAACACTCGCGAACTGCCACTAGGGCACGCGTTCTCTCTACTGCATCTTGGTCAGGCGAAAAGCTTCTCATTGGGTTCCCCGGTCACGTGAGCTGGGACAATCATGAAATCATTCCTAACGAACGTGTACACTCCCAGTTGCGAGGTCCCACCCGCCGCAACGGTAGTGCGCACTCGAAGCCGAGGGAGGACAGCGGCACCTTCTTCTCACTTTGAATGTCAACTAAGGCGTCAAAAGTTTCCGCTTCCACACTTAAACAGACCACAGATAATCTATCTGCTAATGGTACAGGATGACACGTATTCCTTTCCGTTTATTTGTTCAAAACTCATAGAAGCCATAGACTCGGCCTGTGCGCGCTGTGGCCATCCGAGGTACACACTTCAGCACATGCTCTGGCAGTGTCACGACTTCGTGGTGACTCAGCGTAATAGACAGAAGAATACTGCTCCTCACCAGCTCCGCCAAGGGCGAGCACCTCAGAGCTGTTCTGAGAGCCAGTGAAGCCGCCGAGAGTTTCAACCTCCTCCCTTCTTTCATTGTGGGAGTGGCTCGCATACGGTACCCCCAGACGGGGGCTCTCTTCATATGCTCTGGACCGAACAGTTATCCAGTTATGTGTATGTCTGTCTGGTGACGATGATAATGATAAGCATATATGTTAGTGAGGGTATGAGGAAACTAGACCATATCTCTATATTCGAAGATCCGCCTGACGAATGTTATGTGAACTAGGGGCTGTGTTGACAAGGTTGCCATTTAAACTGATCTGCGAAGAATTTTTTTTTTTGCGTGGAAAATGTAGTGCTCGTCCTACCTTAAGTGGTACGTTATTGTTAAGCCTAGTTAATTATGTTTGTGCACTCTGGGTCAAAGCTGTGTCTTTCGTATACTGTAACAAAAATTTGAAAGGTTGCCTTTCCTCGTTATCGTGTTACAATCCCATTTTTTTCATTGACTGTCATCTGCCAGTCTGACCACAATTGTGTAATAGCACAAACCGATTTCTTGAGCAAGTATACAATGGTCATTTTTAATTCGTCTATAAGTGAAGGATTTATTAATAAATATTCAAATTTAGAGTGTAAATTAGTATATATATCATTATTATACACGTGAAATAACAAGGGCCCGATCATGAAACCCTGGGACGCAGCGGACATGGTCGGTAGAATAGATAATGCGATATGATCAATAATATTAAACTGAGAAAAACTAAACAAAAACTCATGCACCATATCAATAATTTCTCTGTCTATGATCGTGTTTTTTTACTCTAGTTATTAGATTGGTGTGACAAACGCAGTCAAATGCTCTCCGAAATTGAAACAAAAATTGAGTGCGTTTGGTTGTCTTCGTCAATGCCCAGTGTGAGATCGCGTATGACCTCGGCTATTTGCATTGTGGTCGACAAATCTCTGGTTACAGTACAGGATGCATTCGTTTAAAAAAGTGTGAAATATTTAAAAATATATGTCCGAGCGTTTTGCTTGTAAAGGTCGTTAATAATTCGACCTGAATTTTGAATAAAGAGTTTTATCTAATTTCCTAATCGGATTATTTTTAACCATTTGCCAGTCTCGAGGTAGTTGCCAGTCTTGGTAGTAGAAGAGATTTTCGGAAAATATGGCCGAAATACGTGCTGCAACATTATGTGTACCTTTCCAGAAATCATATATTGTCCCGTCCGTATACGTGCTTTTTCAGTATCACGGACAAGAAGAAGACTAAAAGCGCCAGCGTCTGTGATGACGATTGGTCTATAGCAGAAACAGCACACGAAGAATCCTGAATTGTACGAGTTTGTTGGCACTGTTTCGAGGACCAATTAAACCGAGTGAACGAGGACCAATAACAGGAAAGCACCCGTTCCGTTATTCGTCTGCGTTACTTGCCATCGTTCAATTTGCGCTGAGAAGATTCGTCAGTTAAGAAACTCGGGAAGACGTCCACTGCAACGCTAAAGACCGCTACCGTGGACCCACTGTATGCGCGTGAGTGCGTTGCTTTACCGTACGAGCGCCATGCGCACCATTCAGTTCGTGACAGCGTAGCGCTTCGACGCATACAACCGAATCGTCAAAAAAGTAACGTGCTTTGTAATTAGCAAGGTACTGGGTATTTCGAAATAAATTTCACAGGGGAACTAGTTACAATACAACTATTCTTACTTCAGCTGAGAAGATATTCAAGCGTTTCAAATTTACAGCAAGATGTGATCGACTACAGGTAATTCATTACATGTATCGTACTATGTACCACTATAGGGGCGCAAGTGATGCATGACGACTTCATAAGAAAATCAAACACAACGTAAGAAAAACATGCTTAACGTTACCCGTGTCCGTGTAACGAAGTTACACACGAAGTTACCTTGCCGATGCTGGAAGGCCAAACAAAATATAAAGTGATTGCGTTAAACAGCTTGTTCCGTAGAAATTCCGGTGTCGGCGTCAGTGTCGGTGTCGTTTATCGTGAGCGAAAAATCAGCGCTGTCGGTGAGCGAAAAACCGATATAATGCCTGTAAATGAATAATGATGATTTTCGGTCCGAGTGAGAATAAAACCCAGGCATTTTGCGTGGAACGCAGGAGTTTTAGTGTTATTATTTGAAACTGCTGCTGCTGCAAAAAAAAAAAACAAAAACGCTGCATGAATGTCACGTAGTGGGAAGCGTCTCCTATACTCGTGTATAATCTTGCGCGGCAGAAGTGTAGAATAGCTCCAGGCGTCAAAACATGTGAATTCGGCACTGATTGCATGTTTTAATGGGCAATTCATTACAATGTGTTCATATTTGATCACCATCAGCAGCAAAATCATGAGCAAATGAACAGCTACGTAGATTTCGTATTGTCTCATGAACATGTTGTGGGCTGTTCGCTGATTCACAAAAGGAATATACAATGCGTTCCAGTAGCTACTCTTGGGTAGGTTTAAACAACCGATGTTACGTGCACACAAGTTTGTTTTCTTGCTGAACGCTGAGGTATCCACCGATTATCGAGACCAGGCAAGCAATTTCGAAGGCCACGCGTGAACCAATTACGCTGTCGCGTTCTACTTTTGAAGGTGAAGCTGAGGCGTCCATAAAGTTTCAGGCATTTATTTTTGCATTCTCGACAATGTAAAGAAAATTTATATGGCGAGCCTCCCGTTGAACTACCTATTATGCTTCACTAGCCTCTGATAACCAGGGCAGACGCACCGCTGTATTTAATTTCTCGTTTAATATATATATATATATATATATTGTTAAGGCGTTTATTAGCCGGCAACGAGCGAGAATATACAATGGCGACAATCACGGCCAAGCACGGACTCTTAGCACGAGCGGCGTCCTTGTTGGGTAGCCCCACTAGAAGGTACTCAAATGTTCGACCCATTTCAGAGTTTGGAGGCTTCGATACAATTACCCCGGGGTCGAAGAGGGAGCCGCCTGGCGACCTAACAGCTTGTTACTATGAGCGGGTCATAATAAGCCTTAAAACGCTACACGTTGACGATGTCGCACCCACGGCGGCGCATGTCCGAAGATTGTTCGACGGATTCGATCGGATATTGTTGACCGGAGACGTGCGCTCGATGACACGCTAAGGGCCTTCGTATTTGGCAAGTAGTTTGGAAGAGGGAGGCCAGCTACAGAGGTCGGGATTGAGAGCCATACAAGGGCACCAGGAAGGAACGTGGGCTCAGAAGTGGCGGAGCCATCACGAATACTCTTCTGCCGCTCTTGCTCATGTGTCGTAAAGGTCTTAGCAAGCTCGCGACACTCTTCAGCAAGCCTGCCTGTCTCAGAAATAGGTGCACACTCACATGAATTCGGCGTGTACGGGAGTATCGTGTCCATGGTGTGCGACGGGTGCCTTCCGTACAGCATGTAGAAAGGTGAAAAACCAGTCGTGCTCTGAGGGGCGGTGTTGTAGGCATAGGTTGCGAAGGGCAGTATATTATCCCAATTAGTGTGGTTGGCAGCGACGTACATAGAAAGCATGTCGCCGAGGGTGCGGTTAAAGCGTTCGGTGAGGCCATTCGTCTGTGGGTGGTAAACAATTTGGTGGAGAGTGCTGCGATCCCCGTCTATGCCTTTGCAGCTACGATCACGTACCCTGCATCTACATTGTACCACGACGCTTCTCAGCAAACGCCTCCTCCAATGCCACCCCCTTGTCCCGGTGTCCCCAGAATCTGCGATCCACCCATCTTCACTGGCGCTGATGGCACTGACGTGGAGGACTGGCTCGCCATTTACGAGCGCGTAAGCGTCCCCAACAATTGGGACGAGAACGGCAAGCTGACCAACTTGGTATTCAACCTTACGGTTGTTGCCAGTTTGTGGTACAACCATCACGCGTCCGATTTTGCCACCTGGTCCGATTTTAAGACCGCAATCATCAACGTCTCCGACCGCCCTGCTGTTCGCAAGCTGCAAGCCGTGCAGCGCTTACGTGAACGTGCTCAGGAGGCTGGTGAGTCATTCACCAGCTATATTGAAGACGTGCTGGACCTATGCAACAAATCTAATCCCACCATGTCTGAGACTGACAAGATCCGAAACATCATGAAAGGCATTGATGATGATGCCTTCACGATGCTGCTCGCCTAAAACCCCGGCACAGTGGCTGAGGTCATCACACTGTGCCAGAGATACGAGGAGCTCCGCCGGCAGCGTTCGATGACCAGACGCTCCCCACCACGAGCTGCAACGCTTGCTGGCTTGGAGGCCAGTTGTGACCAATTGGCGTTGATGGCAGACCTAAAGTTCTTCATCCGTGAGGAAATCACGCGTCAGTTCTCGCTCCTGCCCTTTGCCCACCAACCGACTGTTCAGCAATCGCCTACTATACTTCTCCCTCCCATTCGTCGAGCGATTGAACAGGAAATAGCAGAGGTAATGCCTGCGTACCACCCCCACAGCCTCCGGCTCCTGCGCCCCTGAGTTACGCGCAAGTGGTCGCCAGGCCGCCCCTAGTCGTTCCAGCACCCGCCCCTCTGACTTACGCCGAAGATGCCGCTCGACCTCCGTCTTTTGCAGCGGGTATGTCCGCTACGTATGTTGACGTAACCCCTCAACCTCAGCTTCAGTCCACCATGCGGCCACCGTTACATCCATCGGCCTTTGCGACATGGGTGAGACCTACCTCGGTGAACAGATGGCGCACACCCGACAACCGGCCCATCTGCTTGGCCTGCGGTTACGCCGGTCACGTGGCCCGTTATATCCATCGCGTATAGCCGGCTCCAATTTCTTCGCCTGTTGCTGGCCAACTCAGCCGTCCTTATCGCGAAGAACCGCCGTCTATGCCACCTCGATCTAGCCCAGGTCCATCTCGAAGATTGCCGTCTCCACGACGTCGTTCCCTGTCCCCCATGCGGCCAAGTGCGGCTGCTCATGAGCGGGAAAACTAGTCGTCGCAGCCCACGAGGCAAGGACTGCGGCGCTATCACAATGTGAAAGCCCTCAGGTCAGCCCCTTGAATGTCATTGATGTGCTTGTGGACGGTGTTTGTGCATCGGCTCTTATTGACACTGGAGCTGCCGTATCAGTTATTAACGAAAAACTCTGCCGCTTACTTCGAAAAGTGACGACGCCACTTTCTGGGTTGTCCCTCCGTACTGCAAGTTTGCATCGTATTCATCCTACAGCAGGGTGCACAGCTCGCGTTGTCATCCAGGATGTTCTGTATGTCGCCCAGTTCATTATCATTCCGGCATGCTCTCATGACGTCATCCTGGGATGGGACTTTCGCTCCCGCCATGACGCCGTCGTCCATTGTGCCGCCGCCGAAATCGAGCTCTCACCCTTCTCGCATTCGACGCCAAAAGACAGTCGCTCGACACTGAGCAAGATTCTAACGAAAGACGATACAACAGTGCCTCCAAACTCGACGACGGCTGTGTCTGTCTACTGCGCCGGTCTCTCCGACACCATTCCACTCGTTTCGCCATCTGACCGCGCTTGCAGCAGGAAAGGGTTGCTAGAACCTTTCGCGACCGTGCAGGTCAACCAAGGCAACGCTGATATTTTTGTAACCAACCCGTCCCCGTACACTGTTACCTTGCTTCAAAGGGAATGTCTCGGCAGAGTAGAACCAGTCGACGACGCACAAGTCCTGGACGTACCCGATGACACGCGCTGTCCCAGGTCGCGTACCATCGATGCTGTTTCCACTTCTGATTCGTCATCTGCTGATGTATTTGGCCCCTTCATCGCTGACAACCTTACGGCCGTACAGCGTTCCCAACTTCTGGACCTGTTGCAAGAATATCGTTCTTCTTTCGATGTCGGGCGAAGTTCTCTCGGTCGCACGTCCACTGTTACGCATCGCATCGACACTGGTGCCCATCCACCTTTACAGCAACGTCCATATCGCGTGTCGCCTGCTGAACGTCGAGTAATTAATCAGGTTGACGATATGCTCCGACGCGACGTTATTCGGCCCTCAGACCGTCCATGGGCGTTTCCTGTTGTTCTTGTTGCGAAGAAAGACGGTTCTGTGCGGTTCTGTGTGGACTACAGACGGCTCAATAAGATGAATCACAAGGATGTTTATCCACTGCCACGCATCAATGACGTGATTGACAGCCTTCACGGAGCCGATTATTTTTCTTCTCTCGATCTGCGCTCGGGGTACTGGCAAGTACCCATGGCTGACGACGCTCGACCAAAGACCGCCTTCGTCACGCCAGACGGCTTTTACGAGATCAACGTCATGCCGTTTGGTCTATGTAATGCACCTGCGACCTTTGAGCGCATGATGGACACCGTTCTGCGCAACTTGAAATGGTACACGTGCTTGTGTTACCTCGACAATATGATTGTCTTTGCTCCGGATTTCTCCACGCATCTCCAACGCCTGAAAGAAGTTTTCTGAAGTGTGAGCAATGCCGGTTTGCAACTAAATCTGAAAAAGTGCCGCTTTGCAGCACGGCAACTCACCATACTGGGGTACGTCATGTCCAAAGACGGCATTCTTCCTGATCCTGCCAAGCTTCAGGCCATGGCCAATTTCTCCAAACCTGCATCTGTCAAAGAACTGCGTAGTTTCGTGGGCCTGTGCTCATACTTCCGATGCTTCATACGAAACTTTGCCACGATCAAATCACCGCTGACAAAGCTCCTTGGAAGTAACGGGCCCCTCAATTCGTGGTCATCCGAGTGCGACGACGCGTTCGCGAAGCTCCGCCATTTGTTGACGTCGCCTCCCATTCTACGCCACAACGACCCTACAGCCTCATGGCAGGTGCACATAGACGCCAGCGGTGTAGGCCTAGGCGCTGTCCTGGCGCAGCGAAAACCCAGATTTCCTGAATATGCTGTAGCATATGCAAGCCGTACGCTCACGAGAGCCGAGACAAACTACACCGTCACGGAGAAAGAATGCCTGGCGATCGTCTGGGCCCTTACAAAGTGTCGACCTTATTTGTATGGTCGCCCATTCGATGTCGTCACCGACCATCATGCACTATGCTGGCTTTCATCATTGAAGGATCCCTCAGGCCGTCTCGCCCGTTGGGCTCTTCGCTTACAAAACTACGACATCCGTGTGCTGATAGTTATTGCGCGAGAACAAAACGACGACACAGAGACAAGAAGGACACGAAAGACACGAGCGACACAGAGACAAGAAGTGTCTCTGTGTCGTCGTTTTGTTCTCGCGCAATAACTATCGCCATGCCATACCAACTAGCCCAAGCTGCCACACACATCCGTGTGCTGTACCGCAACGGACGCCAGCATGCTGACACCGACGCCCTCTCACGCTCCCCTCTACCTCAAGAAGGCGTGCCCTACTCAGCACTCCCACCAAATTGTTAAGGCGTTTATGAGCCGGCAACGAGCGAGAATATACAATGGCGACAGTCACGGCCAAGCACGGGCTCTCAGCGCGAGCAGCGTCCTCGTTGGGTAGCCCCACTAGGAGGTACTCAAAAGTTTGACCCATTTGAGAGTTTGGAGGCTTCGCTACAATATATATAATGCAACGAACAAGGTTGCGTAAAAAAATTGCCCGCAGCTTTCCTCGGGGGAACACTGAGGAGGATGCGGAGCATATAATTGGTTAACGGGGTGTTAAAGTGCGACTTACTTGGGTCGATGGCTAAATTGGTTAACGTGGTTGTAGGAGGGGGTGTTAAATTAGTGAACACGTACACACGTATGCGAAAGGGCGGCGCTGGTCGAAGGGACGTCGATCATTGTGTTTGTGGATTCGTTAGAATTCATTTCATTGCGACCTTGGACGTCGATGCACCGTACAAACCAACCGACGAGCGGCAACTGAGCGAGCGAGCGCCGACCTTTAGTATATATACAGCGCGACGGCGCATGCACTGTCAGCTGTCGAATGTTCGAGAAGGGGGAGAAGCGCAACGGCGCATGCGCGCGCGTCAGCTGCCGATGTTCTCGAAGCGCGACGGCGCATGCGCGCGCGTCAGCTGCCGATGTTCTCGAAGCGTGACGGCGCATGCGCGCTACATTATACAGCTAGCGAATGTTCGTGAAGAGGAGAAACGCACGTGGTATGTAGAGGAGGAAGGGTGCACAGATGGTGGAGGAGTGAAGCGCGCGCGGTGTGTAGAGGAGGAAGGGATGCACAGATGGTGGAAGAAGGAGGAGGAAGCTTGCGGACAGCGCCGCACTACAAGCCTCGAGTATTAGATGCTCCGCATCTAAAACACAGGTTATTATTCGAGAAACGTTAGCCGCAACAAGCTGGTACAGGCAGGAACCCGGCAAGCACGAGCCACATACGGACGTCAACGCCTTCTTTCACGCTGGCACAGAGCTGGCGCCTCTATGCTTCGGTACAATTACTCCCCGCGCAGAAAGGAGCCAACCTAGCGACCTAGGGAAATGACACGACAAGGGGGTCATAGCACGGTTTGAGGCGTGATACGTGTACTGTTTCACTCCCACGGCAGCGTTGGTCCGAAGGTGGATCAATGGGCTCAACTTCATAGCTGACAGGAGATGTTTGTCGCATCACACGGTAGGGGCCATGGTATTTCGACGAAAGCTTCGGGGAAAGACCGGGAGGGGTGGACGGGACCCAGAGCCAAACCAGCATTCCTGGATTATAGTGTACACTAGACGCAGAGAAAGCGTGGTCAGTTTTCTGGCGCCATGGGTCTTGTGCGGTAAATGAGCGAGCGAGTTGACGGCACTGTTCGGCATAAGCAGCTGCTTCGGAAACAGGCGTCGCTTCGGAAATATCAGGCCTGTCAGGGAGAATGGTATCCATGGAGCATGATGGCTCACGTCCGTACAGGAGGAAGAAAGTAGAAATGCCAGTGGTTGTTTGTGGTGCATTGTTGTACGCGTACGTGAAAAAAAGGAAGCACTTGGTCCCAATTAGTGTGGTCGTCAGACGCGTACATGGCAAGCATATCTCCAAGGGTACGGTTAAAGCGTTCCGTCATGCCATTGGTTTGAGGATGGTATGCCGAGGTTTTCCGATGGACAGTGCAACATGCCTTGAGCAGCTCCTCAACGGCGTTCGAGAGAAACACGCGTCCATGGTCACTCAGTAATTCACGAGGTGCACCGTGTCGCAAAATGAGATGGTGAAAAATAAAGGACGCAACGTCTTTCGCAGAGGTAGCAGGCAGCGCAGATGTTTCAGCGCAGCGTGTCAAATGATCGTCGGGGAGTGTGTCAAATGATCGTCATATGATCGTCGAAGAGTGTTGGGTAGAGGACCATAAATATCAATTCGGACGCAGTCGAATGGTCTCGCTGGGCAGGTTAAGGGTTGCAAAGGGCCAGCAGTGCTGTGAGAAGGCGTCTTGCGTCGTTGACACGTGGTGCATGACCAACGTAATGGGGAACGTGCCGATACATGCCGTGCCAGTAGTATCTTAGACGAAGGCGAGAGTAAGTCTTAAATACTCCAGCGTGGCCACACAGGGGTCATCGTGAAATGCAGCGCAGATGTCCGAACGCAAATGATGAGGGATGACAAGGAGCCACCTACGGCCGTCCGTCACGTAATCGCGGCAATACAATAAGCCTTCACGGACAGCAAAGTGTCTTGCTTGACGAAAGAGGGAGAGTGAAGTCGTTTCTGACGAACTGTGAGAGAAAACGTCGAGCAAAGAATTGATCCAAGGATACTTGCGCTGTTCGGATGGCATGTCAGTGATGCTCAACGATGACGAATCGCAAATGGCAGTTGATAAGCAGGCAAGGTCAGGAGGCCTTCGTTAGGGTACGGCTGGCATAGGCGACAACGTACTCGTCGCAGCCATCCTTGCGTTGAGCGAGAATGGCAACGAGGCCGACACCACTTGCATCCGTGCGAATTTCAGTGGGTGCATTTGGATCGAAGTGGCGGCGAACTGGCGGAGACGGGAGTAGCCGGCGCAGCTCCGTGAACGCTTTATCGCAGTGGGAATTCCAGCCAGATAGGTCCGCGCTACGAGAGAGAAGCTGAGTCAGGGGGGCAATTATAGAGGCAAAATTGCGAATGAAACGCCGAAAATAGGAACACAAGCCTGCGAAACTACGAAGCTCCTTTAGGGTAGTAGGCTTGGGGTACTCGGCAACGGCACGCAGTTTGGCAGGGTCTGGCGATATTCCTTCTTTTGAAACGACGTGGCCGAGAATTGCGAGTTTGCGGGTGCCAAAACGACATTTCTTTAAGCTTAGTTGCAAACCGGCTGCCGTAAGGCACTGGCGAACTTATTCCAGATGGGAAAGATGAGTTTCGGAATTCGCCGAGAATACAACTATGTCGTCTAAATAGCAAAGACAGATGTGCCATTTAAGTGCCCCGAGGACACTGTCCATCATTCTTTGAAAAGTCGCAGGTGCATTGCGAAGACCGAAGGGCATTACATTAAATTCATATAAGCAGTCAGGGATCGCAAACGCCGTTTTCGGACGGTCTGGTTCCGCCATTGGCACTTGCGAGTATCCAGAGCGCAGATCCAGTGAAGAGAAAAACTCCGCACCTTGAAGGCAATTTAAGGCGTCATCAATGCGTGGCAGGGGATAAACATTCTTGCGTGTGATCTTGTTTAGTCGACGATAATCCACGCAAAGCCTGATGGAGCCATCCTTTTTTCGCACGAGGACCACTGGCGAAGCCCAAGGGCTGTGTGAGTGCTTAATAACACCACGTTGCAGCATCTCGTCGACGTGTTGAATGATGACGTCACGCTCAGCCTGTGAAACGCGGTAGGGGCGCTGACGAAGTGGAGTATGAAGACCGGTGTCGATATGGTGAGCGACAACTGACGTGCGTCCCAAGGGAGGTTGTCCGTGGTCGAAGGAGGCGCGGAAACGGTCAAGTAGTTAATGAGCTGATTGCGCTGGTCTTGCGTAAGGCTGGTGTCTACGCTGCGCAACAGAACGTCTTTGTCAGGTAGTGAGGGTGCGGTGGCAGCTGTGACAGCATCCACAGACATCGACATCGTATCAGAAAGGGCATCGAAAGGAAAGATGTCATCATAGGTGTCAAGACTCCCAATACATTCACCATGTAATAAAGTAGCAAGACAAGGGAACGAATTGCACACGTACACGGCACTGGAGCCATCAGCATGTGTTATGACGGAAAACGGGACGACAAGGTTCGAGCGCATTCTTGTGGCGGCATAAAGAGGGCAGTTGAATCGGAAACGGAGTTGCACAAAAGAGATACCGCGGCGACCGAAAAAGCAGAAATGACGACGTCAGCGGCGACGATCACCTTTTTGGGTGAGCGAGGGAGATCTATGAATGTCGTGCTGAATGGAAACAAAATGAGTTGAGCACAAACGCAGTCGACAACCGCATGATTAGCGGAAAGAAAGTTCCATCCCAGGATGATTTCATGAGACGCATGCGGAAGGACGACAAATTCAACGATGTGAAACACTCCTTGAATCACAACACGAGCAGTGCATGTGGCAGAAGGTTGGACAAGTTGCGAACTCGCTGTGCGTAAAGAAATTTAAACCAGTGGAGTCGTCACTTAGTTCCATTTGCGGCATAACACTTCACTGATTATACAAATAGTGGCACCCGTGTCGACAAGAGCAGTTGTGGCGAAACCGTCCACAAACACAGCAATCTCGTTAGGGGGTGAAAGATGAGACCTTGGAAATTTCGTCGGTGGCGCAGCTCTTGCCTCAGGAACTGCGACTGTTAGTTTTCCTCCTTGGCGTGGTTGGAACGGCGAAGCATGGGGGAAGGAGACCGAAGACGGGGTGAAGGAGATCGACGTCGGCTGAAGTCTGGTCGACGTGAGCGGGGGTTATATGCATCAGGTGTCACATGCTATTCTTATTGCCTAGGTGTGTTGCCAGAATGCTGAACATCATTAAAATAGAATCCATGGCGAACAGTAGCGCTCGACATGTCCTGGAATACCGCAGTTGTAACAGACAGGTCCGTTATCCGGAGTACGCCAAGATTTTACAGGTCCTCGAGATGGTGGAAAGGGCCGATTTACCGGATAAACCGAAACTGGTCACCTGTAGTAGTTGGTGGCTGGACTGTATGAAGGGAGCGGCGGTTGGGCAGGAGCTTGGCGGACGGCTTCTGCATAAGTCAGTGGTGCAGCAACTGATATTGGGGACGCGGGCGAAGGGAGAGCCTCGGCAACTTGCGTCTGAATAGCACGGCGAAGTGAGTGGTCCAATGTTATGGGGGTCTCGTTGATGGTGGCGACAAGAGAGAGCTGTCGAACAACTTCCTCTTGGATGTACTGTTGAATCTGAGGCATTAACACGCTGTAGTCGGGGTCACTGCTTTTGCACTCCAAAGCCGAAATATCAGCTGTTTGCGTATTAGCGCGACGTGTCGAAATTTGTTGCTTGCGCAGCTCATCGAAACTTTGACATAGCTGAATCATGGCCGTGACGGTCTGTGGGCCTTTGGCCACAAGCATATGAAAAGCGTCGTCATCAATGCCCTCCAATATACTCTTTTTTTCTGTCAGCCTCCGTCATCCTCGCAACAACTCGCCTACAGAGGCTGATCACATCCTCAATGTAGCTCGTGAAGCTCTCACCATTTTGCTGAAATCGTCCCCGCAGGCCCAGTTCAGCACGAAGCTTGCACATGGCTGGACGAGCGAAAAACGAGGTGACGGCCTCTTTGAAAACCGACCAGGTGGGGATGTCCGATTGGTGGTTGGTGAACCATAGGTTGGCCAAATCCGTCAAGTAGAAGCTGACGTGAGTCAGCTTCGCAGGGTCATCCCACTTGTTAATCGTGCTGGCACGCTCGTACTCTGCCAGCCAGTCCTCGGCATCTCGATCTTCAGTGCCGTTGTATATGGTGGGTCACGCAGACGAAGTACACCAGGGCACATGACAGGCGGCAGCGTGGAAGAGGCTTGTGGGGAATCGACGCGCTTGGTCATCGCGGACTGAGATGGTAGCTTACGGCTGCGGAGCTCCAGGACGTTACCCAGCACGTTTCCACCAAATGCAACGAGCAAGGTTGCGTAAAAACACAGGTTATTATTCGAGAAACGTTAGCCGCAACAAGCTGGTACAGGCAGAAACCCGGCAAGCACGAGCCACACATGGACGTCAACGTCTTCTTTCACGCTGGCACAGAGCTGGCGCTACTATACTTCGGTACAATATATATATATATATATATATATATATATATATATATATATATATATATATATATATATATATATATATATATAAGGGAAAGAAGTGTATACCTAAGGGCTCGTTTTTCCGTGTTTTAACACAATATTAATGAGATATAACAGACAGTAATGCCAAGGAATGTACAGGGGAAGTTATTAGAACCAATAGAATGTAAATAAGAAGAAAGAAAAGTGGATGAAAAAATTACCAACTGTGAGCAGGAATCGAACCTACGACCTTCGAATTACGCGTTCGATGCTCGATGATCGAACGCGTAATTCGAAGGTCGTAGGTTCGATTCCTGCTCACAGTTGGTAATTTTTTCATCCACTTTTCTTTCTTCTTATTTACATTCTATTGGTTCTAATAACTTCCCCTGTACATTCCTTGGCATTACTGTCTGTTATATCTCATATATATATATATATATATATATATATATATATATATATATATATGTATATATATATAAATATATATATACTAACTAAACGCCTTTTGAAATGTGATCATTCTGGTATAAGCTTTATCGAACGCGAATTTAAAAGAAAATAACATTGCTTAAAAGGAAATGAATGAATAAAGGAATATATATGAATAAATGAATTAACATGTTTTATATATATATATATATATATATATATATATATATATATATATATATATATATATATATATATGTATATATATATATATATATATATATATATATATATATATATATATATATATAAAGCTGGTAGACATATGAGAACGCAAGCAGCTCCTTTATAGATTTACGTTGAACAAGTGCCACTCCTAAGGGCCGCTGATGTAAAAAAAAAGTTACGAGTTCAAATTCAAACATCGGTGACAATTCATTTGATCTATCACCTCGTGTAACAAGATACGTGCTACAACTTAAGGAACGTATGACTAGGGAGCCATCGCATCTGTGAAATATATAAACCAGTAAAACGGTGATGAAGCTGCGCAGGAGACACGAGAGATCAGGGCTACTTGCGTAGAAAAACAGATATCAAACGCATCTACTTCAGCACGGCACACATGAAAGAACTGAATGATCACGAAACATTTTTTTACAAGATACCATGGTCGCTATGCAAAATATAGAACATGCGACTCAAATGTAATATGCAGTGGTAAAAAAAGTGGGGAGCATTAGAAAAAAAAAGAGCGTGTGTGACGGGAGGGGGGAGGATAGTGTATGAGTATGATAAACTTTGTCACCCACAAATAAAGGTGACACGTCCGATGATTTTGTTGATGCCACCGTGTAGACTGTTGAATTTATTGATGAGGTAGGATTCATGGACTTGTCGGTCATGAGGAGTTTTAAATCCAGACTGTAGTATGGTAGCCTTAATATTTGCGAAGGGGTGACCTGGCATCTGGACATGTTTTGATAGTGGAAGGTGAGGTAGGTTAGAAGCGGCGGCTCTATGGTTCCTAAAGCGTAATCTGAATGACGTTTCGGTGTGACCGATGTATTGCTGGTGGCATGTGGAGCACTCAAGCATGTACACAACATTGGCGCTGTTGAAGTGAAGTCTCCGTTGATTCTTATGGTAAAGCTTGAAGTGCTGCTAGTTACGGAGTGCGAAGTTGTCATGCGTGGGCATACCTTACAACAAGGTTTTTTTAAGGGTGACAGCAACATAGTTCGGTCTGTTGTTTATTTTGGACGAGGTTAAGGTAGCACGCAGGTAACGCGATTGGCAATAAACCACCTTGGGTGGTTCCGCAAATATGTCTTTTAGGCGGTCACTTTGAATCAAGAAGTTGTGGTGTTTCTTCAGAATGTTGGTTACATTCAGAGCTGATGCTGAGTGTGTTAAAATCAGATTTACACTGTTACGTGACTACCTTGTTGATGGTTTGTTACCCGTGAGCAAATCCTCGTGGTCGATGTTTTCCGCCTTCTTGAGGGCGTCTTCAACGATTCGTGAGGGGTATCTTTGTCTGGTTAGTGCACCTCGAAGGTACTCACAGTTGAGAACGAACTCATTGCTGTCAGAGCAGATACGTTCAAAACGAATGGCTTGACTGTATTGAATGCTGGTTTTGCATTGTTTTGCATGTCTACATTGAAAATAAAGATATTGATGTTTGTCAGTCGGTTTCCTGTACAGCTTCATCGTCAGTTTTTGATGGTGCAATGTTACCGTGACATCAAGGAAATTGACACTGATAGCTCAGTATAAATACAAAAACGAGATATTTAGATGGGCATTAGTGAAATCCTCGATGAAAGAAAGAAGATCGGATTCGCCATGGTGCCATATTAAAAAGATATCAATAAAACGTTTGTAGTAGAAAAACTTCAAGTCACGGCGTGAATAAAAGTCGTTTTCTAGGAGGCCCATAAAGCTATTTGCATAATTGGGGCCAATCCTAGTGCCCATAAGTGCCACTAACCTGGACGTATAGTTGACCATTGAAATGAAAACTGTTTATTGATTGATTGATTGGTGTTTGAGGTTTTGTGGCGCAAGGGCCATTTCACGGCCAAAGAGCGCCAGTTCACGTTACTAAGAATATGGACAATGATTGTAATAAGCGGCTGTATAAGGGCCATAAAATTCCTCGCGGTAAGACGGGTAAAAACATACAAGTAATAAAATCATGACCATGCCGTGAAAGGTGTGTGTGGTGAGGATAGATGACAAGAGTTGGTGATTATAAAAAACGATGGTGGACATGAAAGGCATTAGCACAAGTGCCTCACTCGTTCATACCCTTGCGTCCAAGGGCCGTGAGGCAAGTGCTTTCTTGTGTAACCGCCGCAGCAAAAACCTCTCTAGAGAGGTCGTGCTACGGAATGCCCGGGTGTATGATATGAAAATTATTAATTTCTTTTAAAAACGCTAACAATGATTTATGACTAAAAAGCGGTTCCCTACCAACGAACATTGCAGGGTGTAAAGGTATATGTTGTCGGTAGGGTAATGTAAAATGTTGTTTTCTTATAGTTTCTAAGTGTTTACACTGAATTAACATGTGAAGGACGGTTAATGGTTCACCACATCTGTCACACAATGGTGGATCGCCACCAGACAAAAGATATGTGTGTGTCGTGTATGTGTGTCCTATCCTGAGTCTCGTTAGTATTACCTCTGTATGACGCGATTTCGATACAGGCAGCCAATGACCAAGGTGTGGCTTAATAACGTGTAGTTTGTTTAGTGTGTGTGTATCCCACTTGCTCTGCCAGTAGTCCCGGAGGTTTCGTTTGAGAGACGGCTTAAGATCAAGCGCCGGGATTGATATGGATGTAATGGCGGTGCTCTCATGGACGGATGCAGCGAGCTGATCCGCCCTCACGTTGCCTTGAATCTCACGGTGCCCTGGCACCCAGCACACTACAACATGTTGTTTGAGTGTGTAGAGTGTGCATAAAATGGAGTAAAGTGAGACAAGGACTGGGTTTTTGTGTTTTTTTAAGAGTGTGCAGAGCCGTTACTACACTGAGGGAGTCTGTATAAATTACTGCTTTTTGTATTTGTAATTGTTTGATGTGTTTTGCTGCCACAAGTATCGCGTAAGCTTCCGCTGTGAAGATACTTGTGCGTGGATGTAGAGGGCCAGCATCCGAAAATGATGGGCCGACAGCAGCGAAGGACACAGAGGAGTTAGTCTTGGAGGCATCTGTGAAGAACTCAGGACGTGTGTATTTGTGTTGAAGTTCCAAAAAGTATGTTCGGATATGGGCAATAGGTGCATGTTTTGTAACTTCTAGGAAAGACACATCGCAGTCTATAGTCTCACACTGCCACGGTGGCGGGTATGCTACAGGAGCCATTAAACTGTGTTCAAGCGACACTGCAGTTTCTTGAGCTAGACACTTCAGGCGAACTGAGAAGGGCTGCCTCATCGAAGGCCTGTTTTGAAACAGAGTTGAGCTCAACAAATCATTAATTGTAGAGTATGAGGGGTGCTCCTTGTCTGCTTTCACCTTAAGGAAGTAAACAAAGGACATGTAGGTTCTTTGCAGATGAAGCGACCACTCATTTGACTCAACGTAAAGGCTTTCTACGGGGCTGGTGCGAAAAGCACCCGTAGAAAGGCGGATGCCCAAATGGTGCACGGGGTCCAGCATCTTCAAGGCACTTTGAGTAGCAGACTGATAGACAACGGCCCCATAATCTAAGCGGGTGCGAATGAGGCTTCTATAGAGGTTCATGAGGCATTGCCTATCACTACCCCAAGTAGTACGTGACAACACTTTTAAAACATTCATGGCTTTTAAACATTTTGTTTTTAGATACTTGATATACGGCACGAAGGTCAACTTGTTTTCCAAGATTAGGCCTAAGAATTTATGCTCGGCTTTGACGGACAGACGTTGCCCGTTCAGTCGAATGTCAGGTTCCGAGTGCATGCCTCTCTTTCGAGAGAACAAAACACACGTGCTTTTTTGTGGGTTCAGTCGGAATCCGTTTTCCTCTGCCCATTTGGAGAGCTTGTTTAAACCTAACTGAACCTTCCGCTCACACAATGCCAGATTGCAAGACCTAAAGCCAAGCTGGACGTCATCGACATATGTGCAATAAAACATATTGCGAGGGATGGTCAAGCGCAAGGAATTTATTTTTATGAGAAAAAGTGTGCAGCTAAGTACACCACCTTGTGGCACGCCTGTTTCCTGAACAAATGTTTGGGAAGGAACCGTGCCCACTCGGACACGGAATGTCCGGTTTGACAGGTAACTTTTGATTATGTGAAACATTCTTCCGCGCACGCCATGGTGGGAAAGGTCTCTTAGAATTCCGAAACATCATGTTGTATCATAAGCCTTTTCGATATCGAGGAACACAGAGAGAAAATATTGTTTATGGACGAAGGCGTCTCTTATCTGTGCCTCGATACGAACAAGGTGGTCTGTGGTGGATCTATCTTCTCGAAACCGGCACTGAAATGGGTCGAGCAAATTATTTGTTTCAAGGAAATGTACAAGTCGGCAGTTTATCATTTTTCCGAAGACTTTGCACAAGCAGCTTGTAAGTGCTATAGGCCTATAACTCGAGGGTAAAGAAGCGTCTTTGCCCTCTTTCAAAATGGGAATAATAATAGCCTCTTTCCAGGAGGTAGGGATAGCGCCAGAAAACTAGATAGCATTGTACAAACAAAGTAAGGTTTTTCGTGTTTTGATTGATAGGTTTTTTAACATTTCATACACCACACGGTCAGAACCAGGGGCAGAAGTACTGCAGGAGTTTAGAGACATTTGCAGCTCAGCTTGACTGAAAGCTGGGTTATATGCCTCGGATCTAGTGCATTTGTGTTCAAGTTTCTGCGTTTCTATTCTTGTTCTGTATTTTTGGAAAGTGTCAGTATAGTGGGATGAGCTGGACACCTGTTCGAAGTGTGCACCGAGGAAGTTTGCCAGATCGTCCAAGGTATCACCCCGAGTGTCCACAAGTGGAAGTGTGTGTACTTGTTTTCCTGCTATCCTACCGACCATGTTCCAGACTTTAGCCTCCTGTGTGTATGAATTGATCCCTGACAAAAACTTCTGCCAGCTTTCTCTTCTGGCCTGCCGACGCGTTCTCCTGCCTTGAGACTCTATTTTCTTGAAGGTGTCAAGATTTTCGGCTGCCGGTGAGTTCCGAAGCAGCCTCCAAGCTCTGTTTTGCTGTTTGCGCGCGTTTCGGCATTCAGAGTTCCACCATGGCACACGCCGTTTTCCTGGGTGCCCATTTGTCTGTGGGATGCATTTTGTTGCAGCATCAATCAAAAAAGCTGTGAAGTAGTCGACAGCAACATCAATTCTTAAAGTACATATGTCACTCCAATCTATACGAGCGATGGTATGAAACCGTTCCCAGTCGGCTCTGTTTATGAGCCCTTTGGGAACACGGGGTGTACACTCAGTTGCTGTAGTTGTGCTCAAAACTACGGGAAAATGGTCACTTCCGTACAGATTACTGACGACTTTCCACTGGAGTAGAGGCACAAGAGATGGAGATACTATGCTTAGGTCTATGAAGGAGTAGGTGTTACGTGCGAGATTATAATAGGTTGGTTCTTTTCGGTTTAGGAGACACGCGCTCGACGAGAGAAGGAACTGTTCGATCAGTAGACCTCGCGCGTCATACCGAGAGTCACCCCATAGCCTGCTATGCGCATTAAAGTCTTCAAGGAGAACATAAGGCTCCGGAAGTTCATCAATTAATGAGTGTAAATAACGTTTTTGCAGCTGATAACTAGGAGGGATGTAAATAGTGCAAATTGTGATCAGTTTATCAAAAAGAACCGCTCGAACAGCCACGGCCTCAAGGGATGTTTGGAGTTGTAAGTGTGTGCATGCAATTCCTTGATTCACTATGATGGCAACACCTCCGGATGATGTCATGGCATCATCACGGTCCTTTAGAAAAGTAACGTATTTACGAAGAAAATTTGTGTGTTTTGAATTAAGGTGTGTTTCTTGTACACACAGCACTTTTGGTGAGTGTTCGTAAAGGAGTTCTTGGATGTCGTCAAGGTTTCTGAGAAGGCCCCTGGCGTTCCATTGTAAAATTGAGTGTTCATGGTGAATGTAAAATAATGCTGTGTGTACGAAAAGCGAGTGGCTGTTTAGACGGGGAGTTTGAGTTCACTTAACAGGGCCATCACCAGGCCCTGTTATTTGCTTTTTTGTTTTCTTGGCGCGCTCCAAGGAGCCACGCCGCTTTTTCGGCACCAAGGGTGCCGACGTATCCATTGCCTCCTCGGAGGCACTGGATGCCCGCACGTGCGGGCTGTTAGTTTGGATTTTAGGCCTCGCCGGGTGAGGGGAGGCCTTGAGACCCGAAGACTCTGGAGTCTCCGGTCTCTGTTTGGGAGTAGGCGGTGTAGCCTGGGCTACAGCCGCCTTGGGGGCAGGTGCCACAGCCGACGGCTCACTCTGCGCAGGCCAAAGGGGTGGCGAGGGCTGGTGCGGCGTTGCCCCCTGACGCGCCGCATCAGCATATGTTGCGCCGTAAAATGGCGACACTCTTCGTCTTGCTTCTTTGAATGTGATGTTTTCTTTGACTTTAAGAGTGATTATTTCTTTTTCTTTCTTCCAGTTAGGACACGAACGCGAATACGCGGCGTGTTCTCCGTCACAATTCACGCAGTGAGGCGTAGTAACACAGTTATAAGATGGGTGGCCGTGGCTACCACATCTTGCACAAGTTTCCTGACCCCGGCAGTTCTGCGAGCCATGACCAAATCGTTGACACTTATAACACCGTCTTGGATTGGGAACGTAGGGACGGACAGAGAGTTTGATGTATCCTGTGTCTATAGATGAAGGCAGTGTGCTAGATGTGAAGGTGAGTATAAATGTTTGGTAGGTATTTCTTTGTTGTCTCGTCTTATGACGATTCGTTTCACATCTGTGACAGTTCGCTCTTTCCACCCTTCAAGCAGTTCCTGTTCAGACATTTCAAGAAGGTCTGCTTCTGAAACAACTCCGCGTGAGGTGTTCATTGATCCATGAGGTGAAATAGATACTGGGATATTACCAAATGCTACGAGACTGCTAAGTTTTTCATAGTGGTGTTTTTCAGGCAGCTCAAGGAGAAGGTCTCCGCTAGCCATCTTTGTAACCTTGTATCCTGGGCCAAAGACCTCTGTCAGGGATTTAGCAACAAGAAATGGAGATATTGCTCTTGCTTGTTTTGTTGGGTTTTCGCTGTGCACAACATGGAATTTGGGAAAGCATTGTCTGGGTTGGCTGAAAATTGATATGTCATCGGTGCGTCCCCTCTTTGGCGGGAGACGATCTAGGAGACGGGGAAATGCAGGTGTATCCATAGTAGTGTACTTTTTGTTTGGCAGCAATGGCGACCACCCACCATGGAGTCCAACCAGGGGACGCTGAAGCACTTAATGGCATAAGGCTGCAGACGCCAGCCGTACATTGCCACTATAACCAAATATAACTACTCAAGGTTGAGTAATTACACAAGGTTAACCCTTGCCGCCATGAAAAATCGGAAGTAAATGGAAGAGAGAAGAAGACAGGACAGATTTAAAGACGAGAAAAGACTAAGATGTAGGAAGAGAGAGATAGGAAAAGGCGACTGCCGATTTCCCCTGGGTGGGTCAGCCCAGGGGTGCCGTCTACGTGAAGCCGGGGCCAAAGAGGTGTGTTGCCTCTGCCTGAGGGCCTTCAAGGTCCAATCACCCAGCTTCGGCTCAACCCCCAGGATCTCCTTTTCCCCGGGCACGGCAAAGCCACGCACGGCTAGGCGTGGGAGGGAGCCGAAACTCCCCCGTTAGCTCGGGTCCGTGGTGTCGCTACACACCAAACGCCTACTTGCGCAGGCGCCCCTGCGGGGAATTGTTTATTCGAGAACTAATTAGGAAGCGTGGACAGTGTGGATGAATGGATTGCTTTATTGAGATCCCTTTCGTTGTACACGTGCACAACAGCAATGATAGCATGAGTGTGTGGAATATTAGTGTACAAAGGGCGAACATCCAGAATTACCGAAAAAAGAGCCAACAGGAATATGTAAATCCTTGATATCGTCTAGAAAGTCGTTCGTGTCTTTGATATATGAAGAAAACGGGACAGAAATGGAAAAGATATTGCTATCAATATAGCATGAGATGGTCTCAGTAACCGAACCTATTCCAGGCACGATCGGTCTGCCAACGGAGACAGTCTGACGTTCACTAAGAACCCCCCAAGTGAATGTTCCAGTTTCCAGAGAGGTCAGCGCCAGTGGGTCCCAGGGGAATTTTTCTGGCCATGGCAGATGATGCTCGGTCATAAACCACTTCAGGTCTTGCAGGCTGTTCTCTGACAATACCATGCAGGATTTTGCCAGGGCGGCTACCTTCTTTTCGACGCTCGCCATGGACGAAAAGCTTCGGGCCTGCTTCCGGCCATTGTGGGAAGCCCACTCGACCGCATCGAGCGCACGCTTGCACATAGAGCCTTCAGCCGCGTGAACGACAGAGATCAGATGACGTTGGTGCTTCCAACCATCGTAGACAAACCCGTGAAAGTTCTTACAATAGTCTTGGAACTTGTAAATGGAGGTTACAATGACAACCATGTATTGCTGTCATGATATTTCTTTGCAGCCAGAGAAGAGTGGTAGGTCTGCATGGTCCGCGTAGACCTTTCTTTTGCTGGCGTAGAGGATTTCACGGTACTTAATACGCATCCAGATAGTCGAGCTCAGGGTAAACCACAAGAGCGACGCTACAGAGGACTGCCGTTGCAAAAATGATAGTCTGCAATCTTTCGTTCAAGTACCGGTTCCCTCGACGAAGCTCAACGTCGGCGCTGTTGCGTTCCTGCGAATGTGAAGGCAAACGCAAAGGAATCACTTTATTCAGCGGCTTAAACGAGTAGAGTACTTTAGTACGCTATGATGGTTAGTGAATGTTTTTGCCATTGTTTTACTGTTATAGCCCTAGCCGCATCAGTCATCCAGTACATACTGTCGATTGAGCACCTGTGAGCAAACAAAACAAATAACCTTGCAGGCCTCTGCTAAAGAGGTTTGCGCCCTTTAAGAAAACCTGACGCTATCGAGCTTCACTAGCTACTTCTTCAGGAATCAGACAGCCTGGGATGTGCACGGCTTAAATGCGATCGCTTGTCGTGTGCGTGCGTGAGGTTTGTCGTGACTCACCGCAAGCCCCGCAATTAGAGAGAGGGCAATGTCTCCGTAGAGTGCTTAGTGTTTCCCTCTGTCAGCTGAATGTGCCATGGTTCGAGGAGGTGCCGCCGGGCGAAGGTTCCTTTCATTTTCCAGGATCACCGCATCGTTGGGACTTATATGGAGGTCAAACCACACGCAGTGTTCTGCCAATGCGCTACACTAACTATTCAATTGACGGGGGTCATTCTGGTGGTGACTCCTTTTTTCGGAACTTCTTGGTTTACCTAATGTATAGAAGCGGGGCAGTCGGTGCGCGTCATATGGTACATGACACCCTGAGCTTTTTAGATGCGGAAGCATCTTATACTCGCGCCTTGTAGTGCGCCGTCCGCGCCGTCCGCACCGCTTCTCGAACATTTGACAGCTGACGCGCGCGCGTGCGCCGTCGCGCCGTCGCCCACCATCTGTGCCGCGCGCGCTTCTCCTTCGAGAACATTCGACAGCTGACAGCGCATGCGCCGTCGCGCTGTATATATACTCAAGGTCGGCGCTCGCTCGCTCAGTTGCCGCTCGTCGGTTGGTTTGTACGGCGCGTCGACGTCCAAGGTCGCGGTGAAATGAATTCCAACGAATCCACAAACACAATGATCGACGTCCCTTCGACCAGCGCCGCCCTTTCGCATACGTGTGTACGTGTTCACTCATTTAACACCTCTCCTACAACCACGTTAACCAATTTAGCCATCGACCCAAGTAAGTCGCAATTTAACACCCCATTTCACAACCACGTTAACCAATTTAGCCATCGACCCAAGTAAGTCGCACTTTAACACCCCGTTAACCAATTATATGCTCCGCATCCTCCTCAGTGTTCCCCCGAGGGAAGCTGCGGGCAATTTTTTTCCCAAGTGCGTGAAATTCAGGCCGAAGGATGAAACTACTGATGGTGTGTTAATGGGTTGTGGGCATACACCACCACCAGCAGCTTCATATTTCAGCCCTAAAATTACACACCTGTGGTAAAAGCTAAAGGCGTCGTGTACCGAATCACCTGCGCCAGCTGTCCTGCTCCGTACGTTAGGGAAACCAAGAGCTCCCATAAAAGAACGTGGCAACACCAGACTGACCTCCGTCAATTGAACAAAGAACGGAGTGCAGTGGAAGAACACTGCAAGTGGTGTGACATCCGTTTCAGTCTCGGCAACGCGGTGATCCTGGAAAAAGAATGGAACCTTCTGCGGCGGCTCCTCCTAGAATCCTGGCACATTCAGCTAACAGCGGGAAAATAAGCACTTCACGAAGACATTGACCTCTCTCTACTGCTAGGAATTGCGACGAGCGACGGTAAACATCACACGCACGGCAATCAATCGTATATGGGCGCTGCACATATCGGGCTTTCTCACTTTTGAAGAAGCCCGTCAGGCTTCAAAACGCCGGGTTAACGGGGCCCTGAAACCCTTCTTTGTGCAACCTCGCTATTCGCTCAAAAATTGAACACCACAAAATTTTTAAAAATCCGTCCAGCATTAGCGCAGTTACACAGATTTTTCACACGTTGCAAACACATTCTCTCTTCCCTCGTCCCAACAAATGCGCTGGAAGCTGATCAGGAAGGGATGGGAGGGGCTAACAAAAACATCACTTGCGCCTCGTGTCCTTGAGCATTTTTTTTCTTTTTTTTCTTCGAATACACGGCTATTTCAGTGCGATCACGCAGGCACGCGTAGAAAAGTGACGGCCTCTCGCGGCGATCTCTGTAACATCCGAGCGCGCCATGTTCTAATCAGCCTATGGCTGATGGATAGGAATACTCGGCTTATTTTCGGTGATCTGTCGAGATAAGAGTAAGCGTTTTTCAGCTGAATTTGATAATTTATTGTGAATTTCAGGAAGCGTGCTGCGCTACAATATTTGGCTCGCGTGTTGTCAGGACCCTCTACTACCGATCACCAGCGTTTTCTGACCATGCTCAAAAAATGTTACAGGGCCCTATTAAACTTTGCTTGAAGCTTTCATTTCTCCGATTCTTAAACTGAAGTACCTTTCAATGAAGCTTATTTGCAAGTTTTAATTAGTGAATTATAGTAAAATCCTTTTAATTAGCATCTCACGGTACTGCAAAAAATCTCTAAATTAACCAATGCCGAATCAAATACATTCGGAAAACAAGAAATGAATGTGTATTACTTGCACGCTTTCAAATTATTGCTGAATGCGAAAATTCTGTACTTAGTTTGCATAAGAGCACCGTAACGGTATTCGTCATCCTGCAACTTATTTCGCAATGCTACTTACCATTGCGCAAGGCCTCCACGTCTTAGTCCGAAACATCTTATGCATCATTACCCCATTACGTATCACCACCACCACTGCCATCATGCCATGGAACAATATCTTTGCTTTTTTATTCTTTCGTCGGTAAGCGAAAAAAATTTTACCGCAGTGGTTGAACCACTCCATTACAGCCGCTTTGAAGTGAAGAGCGCAATCGTGGATGGCGACCACGACATTTGGAGTGCCTGCAGCCAACAAGGGTACGGTGTTTTAGACTCTTCTAGTAGACTGTAACGAGGGGCCGCATTCGGTGGTAAACAAGTAAGCAAGTAGCGCTCTGGCCTTCCTGTTACCATGTGGTTCGCAATGCTGACCATGGCAATGCGGACTGTGCCACCTCGTTTCGGAGGCGTGCGAACGTCTTTTCGGCTCTTGGCAGCGCATATTCGCGGCGCATCGTGCTGGGTGCACTACCAGGATCATCCGAATTCAATAGGTTGGCACCAAAAGTACAGAAAAATTAGGGGACCGTAAAGCTTCGCATATGGGCGTTGAGCACGATAGCGACATCCTGTTCCTAGTGCGTATTTCAAACACCTAGCGCATGAAACTATTTCGAATTTGCTATGAACTCACAATACGTGGCCTTACGGGAATACGCACAGTATAGCGTGTGTGGCTGTTGTAGTGGTGTACCGGCTTTCAACCACGGAGCCATTATGATAATCACATATTCTTTTTTTTATTGAAACTGTGCTCCAATGTTTATTTCTCGAAAACAATACTACATACGCCAATAATTCGTGTAACATTTAATGGGTCACTCATTATTTTTCATTGTGCCACCAGTTTGTTATTCGTCAAGAATTCTGTGACAGGCCCCTTTTGAAAAGCTTGTCCAATCTGCCTGTCGTAAGCTGGCTTACAGTGTTGAAATCATCGCCTCCGAACGACTTCTCTGCTCTTTCATCAGTTGACCACGGGATAATAAATATTAGCTGCAATGGCTATCCTACCTTTTTTGAGGCGTGTTTGTGTCCTACCGATATGGTTGAACGTTATTCACATAACCTGGTCTACATAACCCTGGTGCCACCTTGCCACATTTATTCCAGAGCAAGTAAAGTATGGCCATCCAGTAGTATCCGATACGCAGTGCTGATATTATATTTTGGACAAAGGCACAGTGGTCAATGCCCAGTAACACTGAATGACTTCTAGGTCATACAGCAGACAGCAGCAAGTGATACTCTCGGCCACACGCTGAAGCCCTTTCAGTGGCTGCTGCTAGTAAACATCGGTCACAAGGTTCACTGTTCACAAGAGTCACTGTTTTCTGGGCTAGATCGGCTTGCACAAGTTGGTTTGTATGTGAGGGTTTAATGTCGCAAAGCGACTCGTAGGCTACAAGCGATGCCTTAGCGATGCCTTAGCGGTTAATTCTTCAAGGTGCGTTGGAATCGCACAGAACACGAGGCTACAAGCGATGCCTTAGCGATGCCTTAGCGGTTAATTCTTCAAGGTGCGTTGGAATAGCACAGAACACGAGGCTCTAGCATTACGCCTACATCGAAATGCGACCACCACGTCCAGGATAGCATGCAGCCAATTCACCGCAAGTACTGTGCTCTCGTCGCGGGCACCTGTGTGCGCAGTCGCTCGTCGAAGCATTACCATCATCATAATCGGCTGTGGTGGCAGCAGCAGTAGTTGCAGTAGCGCCCGACGACATGCACTGCAGGGCAAAGGCAACCCAGTTCTGTGCTTGCTGCTGCCACGTCATCTTAGCAAACTCTTTCATCACATCTGTCCATCTAATTTTCTTTCTCCTCTCACGCCTCTGCCTTCTATTGGCCTCCAGTCTCTTGCTCTTAATGACCAATGGTTATATGACTACATGCTACATGCCCACGCCACGGATATTTCATCTCGGTAAAAGACATCTTTAACTCCTCTTTGTTCACCCATGCACGAACAGTCTCTTCTTGTTTTTTGGGTTACACCAATGACTTTCCTGACGCATTACCTCTCCATTGGCCTCAATTTAAGTTCATCCCGCATTGTAATTAAGTCTCCGAATTTCTTACTGTTGGACGAGTTGGATTGTTAGCAGAGATGGTATTCCATTACCAAGATACCCAAACTGTGTCGTCCTTCTCTCCCTTCGTCTACACTTTCGGTGCAGTTTTCTTTATAATACCTATTTTTCCTCCGAGCGTAAGTACCTGTGAGAAGTTACTGTTACATACTTGTCCCTTAAAAGATAACTGCAATTATTGTTCGCGAATGCCTGCCGAATGCACTCCATCCAATTTTTATTTTAAGTTATTTCGCTCTCACAGTTTATATTGGCGGTCACCTGTCCAGGGTAGACGTATTAGTTTACCACATTTAGTGCCTCGCGCCTATCACAAAGCGCTGTTTTCTTTCCAGACTGTTGAACATTGCTTTAGTTTTCTGCATACGAATTTTCAGACCTACCGTGTTCTTTTGATGATGATCATGATTACTATATCTGGAGTTTGATGTCTTAATACCAGGATATGATTATGACAAACGCCGTAACTGAGCGCTCCGCAAACTTTAACTACCTTAAGTTCTTTACCATGCGCTGTGATCGCACAGTGCACGGACCTCAACCATTTAAGCTCTATCGAAATGAAACTGCCGCAGCCGCGATTGAACTCGTGACCTTTGGGTCAGCAACTGAGCACCGTAACCATAGTTCCACCGAAGTGGACATACTGCCATTCTGCTTTCCTTGTCCCATTAATCTTGATTTGCAATGCGTCCGTAAAGTTACTCTTCAAGGCAATGTCATCAGTAAATGATACCTTACTAAGATAATCTGGCCCAATTGACATCCCTTACTGTTCCCAGTTTGACCAAAATTGACCTACATTCGACCAAAATTGGAGTACGCATGCGTAGTGTGGGATCCCTACACCAAATGTAACATAGATAAATTGGAAAGAATTCAGAGAAAAGCAGTTCGCTTTATATATTCTAAATTTCGTCACACGGATTCTCCATCTGAACTAATGTCAGCTAACAACATTCCACTACTTCAGTCTAGAAGAAGGCAACTGCGCTTAGACTTCCTGAGTTCCTTGCTTAACCATAGAGTTGCGATTGACCCTTCATTGTATTTAACCCCTTTGTCAACCAGATGTACACGACATCACCAACCAAACTCTTTTACACCATATTTTGCTAGAACAGATACATATAAATTTTCCTTTTTTCCGCGAACAGTGTCTGAGTGGAACACCTTGTCTGAGTGTGACCGCCTTGTATAGTATGTATGTTTGTCTCATAGTGTATATTTGTTGATGTTGCGCTGTATATATTTCCTCATCTTACTCACTTTGTTATTTATTACGTTCGTGATCAATCTTAGTCCTCTGTTTTTGTGATTCCTGATTGCCCGTCCTGCTTGGACCACGTTTTGTAGTCTGCAGTATGAATAAATAAATAAAAAATGGTACCTTACTAAGATAATCTGGCCCAATTGACATCCCTTACTGTTCCCAGTTTGACACATGAAAACCTCCGGTAAGCACGCGGTATACAGCCTTGGAGAGTTGGTGTATCCCTGCTTTACATTCTTCTTTATTAGAATTTTGTCGCTTTCTCGCCAGCAGCCTGCTCACGTGACGTCATGAGGAAATGAGCTCTCGATTGATCTATATATAAGGAATATCAGTTGTGAATTGCCACCATCTTTTTTGTGTACTCACACGCCCGTTCTACCTCCTCTCGCATCACTATCGAGCACTCTCAACTGATTTCACTTCCTTTTGCGTGTTTCGACAGCTCCAGCGAAAATAACAGAGTGTTTCCAAAAAGCATGAACTCTTGATGGACTTCATGGTTAGTCATGAAGTTTTACACTTTTTTATGCAGAAATAAGTAGCTAGGAGAAGATAGCACCTGTAGAAGGAATATAGTGAAGACAAGAAAGAAGCCAATCTTTCGTCTTTGAACTCTGCGAGCTTTTGGGGTCCTTAGATATATGCACACGATACTATTACTCTACGCAAAAGCTCTATGATGCGAGCACTAGGCTCACTAAGAAAGTTATCTCGAGATAGGCATGCTTATCTGAAACCACCTGGTTTTTCGGCGCTGGCCCTGGGACTGCAGGTGGCTCTAATGCGCTGCCCGTGTTGTCACCGCGGGTCGCAGCATCGGCTGCACGCCGTGCGGCAGCCTGCATCTGGCGAACTTCGTGAAGTTCGTGCAACTCGAGGCGATGGAAGCCCGGCCGTCTCGCCGGGCGTGTGATGCGCCTGCGGCCGCCGAACGCGACAAAACCAGAATCCGAGGAACTGAAACTGCTGCTACTGCTGCTGTAATTGCTCGCCCAGGCATCTGAAATCGCATTGGTCCATGCGACCTGGTCCCCATTGCGGCTGAACATTGTCCTGTGCGCAAAAACGAGCTTTAGAAAAAACAACTTGCTCTGAAAGCAGTCAACCACTTCGTCAAGGTAAATCCGCGTTTCACACCGGGGCCGCCGTTGCTGAAGATGTTGCGCTGCGTGGCACGTTCGAAAAGCGGCGCGTGACAATAGGTCTTCCTCTTCTTTCTCATGTGACCAGATAATCAACGCCTCATTTCTTTTCCATAATTTGCTTTTATTCAGTTCTTTTTTTCTTTTCCTACATCTTTTTTTCTATATTAAGCATTTACGCAATATATTTTGACAGCATCGTCACATTGTAGAGAGTTATCTAGAGGCCAATCCATCTAAGACAAACTCACCGAAGCCTACACCTTGTAGATTAAATCCTAGAAGTTGAAAAAAAACCATGATTGTGGTGATGATTCTGAGTAAGTTGACGACGGTAATGATGGGGGTGCAGTTCTATAAAATTTCATGTACTGCGAATAAGAGTCACAGATTAGGTCGTAGAAATCTGGCTAGCTTGTCGGCTATGTGCAAGCTGTTCATTTGTCATCGATGTTTTTGCGGGGCGGGAAAATATTCACGCGCAAGATATTAAGGCGCTGCCTCATCAAAATTGCAGATGATATGCAGATTTGATATTGCGCACTCTGAGGCGATGATGTCCGGGTGACCTGGGGTGACAAAACATGAGATTTCATATTCCGATGTATTTGCTTAAAAACATGTTAATGACGAAAGCGCAAAACATTGTTAAACGAAATCACTCACGTGACGCAGTTATTTATAAAGAATGGTGGTTTGACTTTCCTAGTGAAGAGCCTTTAAGATCCACAAGGACACCTGATACATGAACTATTGAACCATGTCATAATGCAAGTCCCTCAAAGAACAAGAAGGAAACTTAATTTAAGAGCAGAGTAGAAAAGGTGGAATTCAAAAGCATGTTGTTTGGGCCTGCAAGTCCAGGGTTCCACTGATTTTCGCCGCTCACCTAACTTGATCGAGACACGGTAATTGTCCCGGAGTTGTTCATTTAGAGGTACGAGAGCATGCCAAGATGAGTTCTTGAGTTTTTCGTCAAGCGTCAACTTAGGCACCTGAGCACCGCTATTTTATGAATACTTTATCCAAGATTGTAGGCTCGAAGCATCTAAGGGGCTTAGCTTTTCGACGTCTAATGTCGTCGCGGTGGGTTATGTTGCCACTGTCCATCATAAGCGGGTATTCGCGACAAAAATTGACAAAATCCCGCTACTCGACACCGGTCCACTAAAAATGAAGGAGGCGACAGTTATCCCAACAAATATCCGATGACGTCAGGGGAGCTGAAACACCTTTCCTTATATATGTAGTGGGAAGTGAAACCAGGTGTGTAGAGAAGAGGAGGAAGAAAAAGAAGACCTCATGATGAACTGCATACAAAGCAGTCTTCAACGACATTAGCGGAGCGGAAACCTCCTTCCCTATATGTCTGGTTTCATGCATCACACCACTAGTGTCACATTAAAGAAATCTTTCTAAAAACGCTGCATGCTTCAACCCTCTTCAGGTTTCACGTCAGTTGAGCTGAAACACCCTTCCCTAAATGCTTCGGCCCATTTTGCAAACTAAGTTGATGCTGGCGGACACTGGTGCACCGTCTGTTCAATTGGACCTATTTTGTGTAGTTTTAGCTTAACGAAAGTGTTCAGACACTAATTCCAAGACAGACTTTTAATGACGAGCAAGTCACGGGTCAGTAGCTCTCTGGCCAAACTCATTCCGGACTTCCGCACTGGAATGCTGCTGCCAACTCGGGAACGCTTTGATGGGATTGTGCAGCGATGGCTCGCGTCCCCGTAAATAATGTCCTTGAGGTTACCGCTAGAGCACAAAGCGTAGCAAGACGCTACGACAAACAGTCTGTCTTGGGCAAGGCAAGATTCTTTGCTGGATGAGCTGCTTGTATGTCGTGCAAGTTGAAGTCTGTAGGCAGACAGGCTTGCCAGAAGAGCCTTTGAGTCTACGTGATTTGGCAACAACTCAGGAGTGATGGAGCTGTCACTATCACTGCGGTTCTGAATCTCCAGGAGGTTCGTGTCAAATGCATCCTCATGGTACAAGCCTCTGAGTATTTCGTCTGCGTGGAGGCGTCCGGCGCCGCCATAGTTAACGGCCGCTGGGAAGTCGGGGTGAGAGGAAACACAAAGTACTCTTCTGTGACAGTGAACACGCCGTGGAAGCTCCATCGGTGTTGGAGAAAGAAACCATGCTTTAGAACAATGGTGATTTCTTGCTCTAGGAGCCGCTGCAGCGTCCATTCATAAGATTCAACCAGTCTACGAAGAAGCTAGCCCCGTCTGTTGGCTGTGGTAGCATGCTCTCTAAAAAACTCTCGTTGTTCCATCGTACGATGGCTCCCGGGGCCCTAAGCTGAAGCAAGGCCTTCTTTTGGCGAGCAACAGTACCAATTAGAATATCCCGCCAGTTCTGAACAACGGCCTCCGCTTCTCGTTGCTTCGGAAACAAGCTGATTCGTTCAATGTCCACGGTGTTTTCGACTTGAATCAGACAACGACGCCGATCTGCAGACGGAGGCAGGCCAGGAAGCTCGAGCGTGAGAGTCGCGATCTTTCTGAGCCTGTGCAACTCGGGGACTGGAAGCCCGGTCTCCTTGTCGGGCCCCTGAGGTGTCGGGGAGCAGCGAACCCGTTCTGCTCGGAATCCGAAGATCATGAGCTGCTGCTGCCGTAGAAAGTGTCTGTTCCGACGTTTCTGACCTCCATCATACCTCCGACACGCCTCATCATAGTCTTGCGAGAAAAAGCTGTCTACAAACAATAGCGTTGTGGTAGGCCTACAAGCTTCCACCGGCTCTCGCTTTGTAGGTCGGCTCGTGACCACGCACCCACCGATGGTGAAGCGTCGATGGAAGAAGAGGACAAAAAAGAAGAAGAAACATTATACTGTGTCACACACCCAGGCCGGAGAATTGGCCAAGAACCGGGTAGTTCTAACGAAATACTTTTATTTTGGTAGCTTACGGCTTTTGCAAAAATGAGAGGGTTCAAGAGAAAAAAATAACATATTAAAGATTGCCGAAAAAAAGTTATCATTAGAAGAGCCCACATTCATGGTGCTGGAGGTGATGATGATGCTTCTAGATTTGGTGGCACCCACCCACTCGATGGGATCGGGCAAGAGTTGGGTAGCTCCTCTTATTTAAATAAAATATTCTACTGTAAAATATGACGCCTACTAGAATGTTTAATTCTTCACAATAGATCCCAAAACTAGGCTATGTACTAAATCCGTCGTTTTTTAAACATATCCGAGATCGTTACGAGGAATGACAGTCACCTTTGTTAAAACATAAAAAAAACGTAAGAAAGCAAATCTTGAAAATTATTATATCGGAAGGTCATTGGCTAAAACTATGAGTGACTCATAAAGCGAAAAATTTGATTTTTTCACAGCAATTCATGTATTTTTGTCCTAACGTCCTAGCTCGAAAGCCCCAAATCCATGACAGTAGAAGTAATTGTTATGCCAAGCTGAAGCACTGCTATATCTACGGTTCTTACGTCTGGCTGCTCTCGTGATCACCCGCTGAACTTGAGGTAAACCAAAATTAGTATAGGAGGGTAAGATAGTCTACGAATATCGCTTGCTAGCAATTGTCTGAATAACGTCACAATCCCGTCGCCTACATCATCAAACCGTTACCGCCAGACGTGTGGCACAGGTGCGTGACAGTTTATATCTACCCAGGAACGGCGTGAACAGACGCGGGTAATTTTAACGTGTGCATGATTTTAAAAAAAGATGATATCTGCAGCGCTGATTCGATGATTGTAAAAAATAAATGTCACGATCTGAGCACTGTCAGCAACTGTGGCACCAACCCATCACGAGCGATTGGCCAAGTGTCATGTGTATAGACGGTTTCGGTGTTTGTAAACACACTTGCTCGCGCCGAAGTGCCTACCTACTCCAGCAGACGTCCCGTGAAGCACTTCTAGCAATGATTTTTAATGATTAATTGATTGATATGTGGGGTCTAACGTCCCAAAACCACCATATGATTATGAGAGACGCCGTAATGAAGGGCTCCGGAAATTTCGACCCCCTGGGTCGAAATTTCTTTGTTGTGCACCCTAGCGGTCTTTTTAAAGTGCACCCAAATCTCAGCACAAAGGCTTACAACATTTCCGCCGCAGCCGGGATTCGAGCCCTCAACCTGCGGGTCAGCAGTCGAGTACCTTAGCCACCGTGACGGGGCCTTTTTCAATGGTTGCGACTGTGTTTTCGTGGTGTGTTTCAGTTTGCTGCTGTGTTATTTCTGGCGCATTCCTTAAGATGTGTTTGCAGCAAAGTCTAGCGGCTACATGAAGAGGCTCACTGCTCGCGTGGTCGATGGACACCGCGCAAAATATCCGTCGGGGCGTTCCGATGGGTGCAGCCCCCTGCTCCGTGTTACCCCTGATAGTGGTCGCGCCTATAAAAACAGACTATGCATAAGCTGCAGGAGAAGATTGTCAGCGAACTTAGTTGGGCCAGTTGTTCTGCATGGCAACGATGTGAATGCAATTTGAAGACACGGACTGACAATTGACAGCGCACATCTGTCCTTTTCCTGTCCGCGTCTTCAAAGCGCACCAACATCGTCGACATGGAGAAGAAGACTCTTCATTCATTGTGAAATTATTCAATTAGGCTTATCGACTAGAATGGAAAACCTGCCCCGCCGCGGTGGTCTAGTGGCTAAGGTACTCGGCTGCTGACCCGCAGGTCGCGGGTACGAATCCCGGCTGCGGCGGCTGCATTTCCGATGGAGGCGGAAATGTTGTAGGCCCGTGTGCTCAGATTTGGGTGCACGTTAAAGAACCCCAGGTGGTCTAAATTTCCGGAGCCCTCCACTACGGCGTCTCTCATAATCATATGGTGGTTTTGGGACGTTAAACCCCACAAATCAATCAATAGAATGGAAAACCTTCATCCTGTTGAACTCTGAATATATTTGTGTTTTTGTCTAAGCATACAACCTCAGAATAAAACACTTAATTCTGAGCCTGTGTCACACCAGGCACATTTGAAAGAGAAAAGCGACGATCGGAATCGCTCGTGATCCAAAGTGTTCATGTAACTGAGAATTTATTAACTGTACTGATGTGATGACGTACAATGCGGCTGCAGGGTCACGCGAACTATTATGGTTTACCCACGGGTAAGCTATTCATGAATCAAACTTCAAAGTTGAACGTTCGTATATCTACCTAACTTTACAATCAATGTTCCACACCGAAAAGATACATGAGCTAGAATGCGGCGATGTTCTTTAGCGGCAAAAGACAGGCAATGAGTCATTTGCTCGCACAGATGCCACCTCGCCAGCGTCACTTTTCAAAAAAAAAATCAAGTGCAACGACAACAAAACGTGCTAACCATGACGTATACTGTGTGGCGATTCATGTTAAGCGCAGGTACTTAGTGTCCTGTGTTGTTTCGAGCTGTGCACATAATCGATATCGCTCAAACTATAAAATAAACAATTTTGCGATGGATTCTCAGTGTGAGCTTTCATGTTTTGATGCCCATTTCAGGCGTCAGTACACTTATGTGCCACGGGTGGAACAAGACAGTGACTGCATGCTGTGTTTCCAGCGACCGGGCACCTTCGACTTGTCTAACGTCTGAGTATCACCTCTGTGTCATCAGTCTGAGCTGAGCTTTATATTGCCTTTGATGAAGTGCCGAACAAACCTACTGGCTCTTAGTGGGAGTCCAGTTTTCTCGCGTGATAACTATAGTATACAATGCAGGTGCTTTTTTTGTCATCATCAGCCTGAACACAGAACGGTTTGACTAGCATATGAAATTATTTAGACATGTGCACTACATCCTGGCTTGACACAGCTGTGCTCGAGTTGCCGGCGCTTCATCCGAATAATTTTTTGTGCATAAAGTTACGGAACACAAGCAGTCGCGGCCGGCAACAAACGCTAAAACCGCGCAAAAACAAGCGCAAGCGGAAGTTTCAAGGAGTAGTTTTTTGGTGAACGCACAATGTTGCTATAGACCAGCAGGCTCTGGTGAAACCGTTTATAAACAACGTAATAAGAAATGATGGAGTTGTGATTGGTATAAATAAGAGAAATTGCTGAGAATGTTTCAGTTTATAGCGGCCATTATGTTAAAACAGCAAAGAAAATGTGACAATCAAAAACGAAAAAAAATTGCCAGATTCCATGTACAGTAATCGATGATATGCAAAGCACAAATAAGAAATGTTGATATGCCACTTTATAAAATCTACACAACGTTACGAGGTGGAGGTGAATAACGCAGCACATGACTTCCATGTCATCATTATTATGTTTGCATGAGTCGTTTACCTTCGTCATTCATTCACGTCACGTGATACTAAATTTAGTATGTGTGGAACTAGCGAAACGGCCGCGAGCATGCTATGAGCGTGGAATGTTGTCATGTTCTTGGCAAGCGTGTCATGTTTGCACCAGTCATATGATTCGTCATTCATTGACGTTGCGTAACACCGAATTCGGTGTATTTGCAACTCTACACACGGCTGCGAGTGCATCGTGAAGGGCCCAAAACACTCCAATATAGTGTTCACGCGCGCGCACTTTGGGCACAGTGACGCTACGTTAGCAAAACGCGAGCACTCTATAGTCTGACGTAGGGCGCGACAAGCGTCCTTCGGCGCCACCCGACGGCAACCGGCGCGAAATGCGACATGCTGCATTTCGCGCCTATGCGTTATCCAGACAACAATGCGTCTCCCTCTTTTCGTGACGGAGGGACACTTGATGCGCTGAAACGCTCATGCGTGAAAGCAACGCAGTAAGGCGCGCGCATGCGATTATACGGTAGGACCGGCGCCTGGCATGGCAACGCCGGCGTGACGCGACGAAATGAACACCGGCGAGCACGCGCACCGCGATACGTCGCAATGTGTTGGCGCCTTGACTGTGTCATTATTCATGTTCTCACACGACGAGCATCTCACGATTATCATGATTGCGCCAATCGAATATCTTCGCCAGCCATTGGCGTCCCGTAATACCAAATTTGGCATATTTGAAGCTAGCGAAACGGCCGTGAACGCATCATCAGTGTGGCATGTATTCATGTTGTTACATGACACGCATGTCATGAATATCATGTTTGGATGTGTCATTTACCTATGCCGTCCGTTCCCGTCTCATAATACTGAGTTTGGTACATGTGAAGCTAGCGAAACGGCCGCGAGCGCATCATGAGCATAGCATGTAGTTTCTTTCTCAATCTACTGATTTTTACATCCCAAATTTTCTCCCAACGTACCCTTAAAACAAGCGCAAAATTCAACACTTGTTACTATCGAATTACCTAAGCTTCTTTTCCTTGACCTACTTGCTCAGATAAACATCCAGTGCCGCTCTTTGCCAAGATAACAACCATAGTGGCCAGGCAGTTGTTAATTATACATATATTTTAACAGATCTAGGCTAAAAGACTTCATATCTCTTAAGCACAAAGGCAGGCACTTACCCCATTTCGTGCGGTTGTGGTACGCTGCTTCGTTCCCGCCGAATTCCAGGGCTTTTGGCTGACCTCCGGTCTATATCGTTCTCCGTCGCGGAGTTGTATGCCAACGCTGCCAACCAGTTGTTGCGACCTGCGTTTGCAGGCACCGGAGGTCCGGGATGAAGTTGTCGAGGCTGGAGGAAGAGAGACTTGAGGAGGGAGTACTTACATTTTATACAAGGTGAGCTCTCGTACATGATGAGCTCTTTCTTACATGGTGAGCTTTCGAATCTGGCGCTCCTCTACATTGTGCTCCTTCGAACGAGCCGGATGGCTCATTATAAAGGGTATGTGCTCCCCAGATCCCTCGATCAGGGAACACGTGCAGATGGTACTGTCCAATCACAGATAACACACAACTGGCGAGAGGACGTGCATGCACGGCCCACGTGAACTTCCAACATTGAGGCGTGACTCTGCAGTCCAAGGTGGCGCCAGCGGGGCTCTTCCTCGTCGTGTGTGTGCCGCTGGTCGAGGGGTCCCAAGCTCATGACAGCATACTTCAAAGGGTCTGCCGAACTGCTCGCGTAATTAGCGGGGCGATTTGCGGCGGCCGCCGCAGTCTCGTCCGAGAAAGATGCTGTATTTGTTGTCCTCTCTCGAATGGCATACGGCGTCGTGGCGACAAGACGTCTCACCCTCCGACTAGGAGGGACAATGCCTGGAGGTCATAGGAACTTAGAAGTGTGGCAGCTTGGGCTAGTTGGTTTGGCATGACAATAGTTATAGCGCGAGAACAAAAACGATGACACAGCGCTCGTGTCTTTCGTGTCCTTGTCTCTGTGTCATCGTTTTTGTTCTCGCGCTATAACTATGGTCATAGGAAGCCTGCCAGTCGGCTACTTGGTTGAGGATTCAAAGAACACCGCTCCCTCGTAGGCTGGGGTGCCACTCACAACAGGGCCTGGTAACTTGAGGTAAAGTGTACTAGAATATGGCACATTCTCGCGAGGAGACGCTCGCGAGAAGACGCTTTTCTCTCTTTCTCCCGCCGAGCGTCGTGGAATTTCTGCCGCCAACCGAATCACTCGCTGGGCTATTTTTGCCGCTGCCGCCCGCTCCCGCGCAAGCAAACCACCAATGAGCGCCTGCTTTTCCTCCCTTCCTGCTCACATCGGCGCGCTTCCTCATCCATATTTTTTAAAGACGATAGTCTTTCTTGGGAACCATTGATGGGAAAATTTTGGTCTGTCTTTTTGTCTGTCTGTCTGTCTGTCTGTCTGTCTTTTTGTCTATACATTTGTCTTTTTGTCCGCCCTAACAATAGCTCTATTGGCACCAAAGGGCCATTCCCATCCGCAGCGCCCACCATTATTGCTCAAGGTTTAGCCTTCATAGTTGTGCGATTGTGAATTAAAAAAAGCTAATATTGTGCATTTCTTAGGTATCATAACAACATGTCAACGTTTATGTCTGCCTTTCCACTAGAAGAGGTACCACACAAAACGCTCTAAGGACTGTAGCGTATAACGCGCTGCGCTGACAGTGCAACGCGATGCTCAAGAAGGTGTGTCCAACGCTTTGCTCCGACGGCACGGTGATGGCACCTGCCCGTCGCTTTACATTCTACACCTTATCACTTTCATGACTGGCCCACATCTTTCTCCGTGGTCGCGCATGCCTTCATTTTCGAAGATAACTGCCAGATGGCACTCGTGTTTAACGTGCGTAGATGCACTTGTTCGCCTCCGTTACACGCTCGAGGCACTCTAATGCAGCGCCTTCCGAATGCCATTCACTGATTTTCTTGCGCAGAACATCAAGTAAACGTTTTGTTCACTCTCTGCAGACGCAAGACTATCGTCTTTGGACGATATTTACAGTATGACATGTAGATTCTGGCCAATTTTTTCTCTCTCCGTCTGTCGTTGAGAAAACCGTACCCGCGAGGCGGAAGCTAGCAGGTGGGTGCGCGCGTCTCGACATGTCCATTCTTGTTTCGCAGGGGTCCCTAAATGAAACAAGATAAGCAACTTGTTTCACCTAGGGACCTTAGTCTCGCTTTTCTCGCGGCGCCGCCAATGTGGAAAGCGTGCCGCTGGCTGCCGAGCGGAGGCACCGACGGGCGGGGTGCCGCCGCGGCATGCTTCTCGCCAGTGTGTTCGTACTGAGTAGAGTTTGCTTTTTGCTCATCACTATCTATGTGGAGCAGTCAGAACTTTTGTGGTGATAGCCATTATATCGACTCTTCCGGTGCGTTCTCGCCGTCGTGAAGTTCAGCATAGAGTCCCTAATTGATACGATCGTCTCACGCGTTTAATCGTTTATGCACCATAGTGTTCACGTGATGTCACTTCCTCCGTTGTCGCCCTCTCTCGCCATGCCTAGGTACCTACGGTGGTTCTTTTGGTGCAGCGTGGTTCGCTGGGGGTTCGTCATCTGTTGCTGTGAACTATGTACTTTCCCGTAATTAGGCTACACCTGAAGACGCAAATATCACCGAGATTCTTCAAGTAATTGTTATTAATCCGCTCCAGCCAAACACACCAGTACTTTTTGGAAAATCGCAATGGGCATTTTCACTTTTAGGTAATAACTTTCGGCAAAGAAGCACCCGAATCGCTGCTCCCTCTTCGTGCTGGACTACTAAATCAACATGCCTCACTAGCAGCTAATAATTGCTCAAACTTGCATCCTGAGGCAAAACTAAACGGGTGCAAGCACGAGTAGACAACACGGCAGCGGTAGGCGACGGAGTCGGTAGGTACCCGGACAACTTGGTGGCGCATTTCGGAAGTGACGAAGGGGCGCTGCGTGACGCACGTGCACACTATGTGTACTTGCGATGGCAGCCGTCGGGGCTCAAGCTGGGAGGACAGACGCAAGCCATCGTCCATCGCACGGGAGGCCCAGCGGGGGGCAGCTAGGGGTGGTCCTTGATGAGGTGGGGCAGTGGCTAAATGTACATGACACTTGACACTTGATATTTTTTTGTACGAGCCTTGTAAGCAGAACACTTCAAACAAGTAATAATTAGCAGTTTGCTAAGTGAATACTCAATCAATCGTTCACTTTTTTTCCGCTTCAAAGAGCGGAATGTCTTAGAAGAAAACTCTTAACGTACGGCCAAGAATGTTATCAGCTGCATGTCACTTTTAACCATTGACAATTATTTCCTTCAAGACAGACAATTTTAGGGTCGCTTTTTGATTTCTTTCACAGGAAAAATGAATCCACTGTATTTGCCCCTCGAGGTGGACAAATAGGGGAAGGCGCTCAAGCAATGGTGCTGTGTACATAACTCTTGAAGTACAGGTCTACTTCAGCGTGTTTCGGATGTTTGATTAATGTTCACAAGTGAGGCGCCAACGTCCGGGTGTATGACTGTGGAAGGATACATGTCCCAGTTTTCACTAGAATTACCCTGCATCCACCGGGAGCCACAATGCTACGAAAGACAAGCTGCCCCGTGAGCCTTATTTGGGTGACGTGAAGCTAAATAGTCTTACTTCTAAAATCGCAAGAGTCAACGTAGCCGCATATAAGGTGAGGCAGAAAACTGACTTTTTTATGCGCAGAAATTTATTTTTGGCAAGAAACAGTTTAATTAAAAAAATCGGCATACTATGCGGAAAATGATTTTTTTCGCAAGAAACAAAAAAGGCAATTTTAGTTCAAAAGATATGAGGGCGTCACCTGAAGTGACCACCATGCATAAAGGGTTCACTGGTAACTTTCGGTGCAAGTACAGCTCCTTATTTCTACGGTATTTAGCGTTTAGCATAGAACATGCTCTCTTGCACTTTGAACTTAGTATGACCAGTATATACTTATTATATATAAATACAGATCGGGTCTACGGTCTAACGCGCCTTGATGACCACGGCATCCGGAAGAAAGCAAACGTGACATATGGCACATTCAAGTCCAAACGAAGTAGTGTCATCTCTATCGGATTGCCAAAAGCTTTAAAATATGCGACATTTTATATCCGACACACGGGGCTCGCATGTTTCAAGAGAAAAATAATGAAAAGAAGGTGGTTACCTGGGGTTACCACCGTGCTGGAAAGAGTTTTAAGGAAATCTTTTGGTCCGGGTGTCTCAAGTGCTTTTGAAAATACAAATTCGTTTGATTGGCTCCGATGACACAAGCTCTATCATAAGGGAAAACACTACGCATGTAGAAGTCGACGAAAAAAAAAGTCCTGAATTAAAAAAAAATGTGGAGGTGCTGGGTATCGATCCCAGTACCTCTCGCATGCTAAGCGAGCGCTCTACCATCTAAGTTACACCGCCAGACAGCATCGCGGGGACAATAAGAGTGGTGTAAAACACGCACTACGTGGCTTCTAGAATGCCGCTCTTTCCTTCGACCCAGATTGAATCCGGTTCCGGGCCCGCGCGACGTTTCGCAACCTGCAGCTGCGATGAATCTCTTCAGTGAATGAGTTCCGCCGTCTCGTGCAACATATCTCTGTTTCTGATGACGGACGCTGGGTGAATAATGCTTGTGCTGATGTACAATTTTTTTTAGTTCGCTATAAAGTAGATAGTCTGTCATCGACTATTGTCCCGAAACTCGCGTGTCTGCTTACGCTTATATTACCTATCAGATGCGTAAGCGAGTGCCACTCGCATGTCGATGTTCACTACGAATAGTTCTAGTTTCTTCACACACTCGTGAACTGCCTCTAGGGCACGTGTTCTCTCTACTTCATCTTGGTCAGGCAAAAAGCCTCTCATTCGTTTCCCCGGTCACGGGAGCCGTGACAATTATGAAATCATTCCTAACGAGCTTGTACACTCCCAGTTGCGAGGTCCTACCCACCGCACCGGTAATGCGCACTTGAAGCCGAGTTAGGGCAACATCAAAGGCAACGTCTTATCACTCTTAATGTCAACTAAGGCGCCAAAAGTTTCCGCTTCCACACTTAAACAGACCACAGACAATCTATCTGCATTTGGTACAGGTGGACACGTATTCATTTCCAATTATTTGTTCAAAATTCATAGAAGGCATAGACTCGGGCTGTGCGCGCTGTGGACATCCGAGCTACACACTTCAGCACATGCTCTGGCAGTGTCACGACTTCCGTGGCGGCTCAGCGTAATAGACGGGGGAAGACTGGCTCCGGCTCCTCACAAGCTCCGCCAAGGAAGAGCAGCTCAGGGCTGTTGTGAGAGTCCGTGAAGCCGCCGAGAGTTTCAACCTCCTCCCCTCTTTCAATGTGGCAGCGGCTCGCAAATGGTACCCCCTGACGGGGGCTCTCTTCATCTGTTCTGGACCAAACAGTTATCCAGTTACGTATATGTCTGTCTGGTGACGATGATAATGATAAGCATATATGTTAGTGCGGGTACGAGGAAAGCACACCATATTTCTGTATTCGAAGATCGGCCTGACGAATGTTATGTGAACTAAGGGCTGTGTTGACAAGGTTGCCATTTGAATTGATCTGTGAAGAAAATTATAATTATTTTTTGCGTGGAAGATGTGGCATTGTGATTATAGTACTCATCCTAACTTAAGTCAGACGTTATTGTTAAGCCTGGATAATTAAGTTTGTGCACTGTGGGTCAAAGCGGTGTCTTTCATATACTCTAACAAAAATTTAAAGCGTAGCCTTTCTTCGGTATGGTCATACAATCCGATTTTTTTTACAATTACTTTCATCTGCCAGTCGGAACACAATTCAGTAATAGCACAAACAGATTTGTTGAACAAGTATACAGCGGTCATTTTCAATTCGTCTATAAATGATAGAGTTATCCACAAATAATTTAAATTTGGAGTATAAATTAGTACATATATCATTAATATACACGCGAAATAACAAGGGCCTGATCACGAAACCCTGGGACGCAGCGGACGTGACCGGCACAATATTTGATGCGATATGTTCAAAATTAACAAACTGAGAAAAACTAAACAAAAAATCACGCACCCAATCAATATTTTCTCCGTCTCTGATAGTGTTTTTTTACTCTAGTTATTAGCTTGGTGTGACAAACGCAGTCAAATGCTCTCGGAAAATGAAATAATATTGCGTGCGTTTGGTTGTCTTTGTCGATGCCCAGCGTGAGATCGTGTATTTTTATTTATTTGTCTATTTATTTATTCATTGATACTGCAGGCCAATATACTGGCCCATGCAGGAGGGGCAAATACAGTAGTACAGTGACAAGGCATTCCCAAAAAGACTCACAATGCAAGAAGAAAACGTACAGTGCAAGACGCATGGGATTCACGAGACAATTGTAAGAAATGTATAAACACTAAATATTAAGAGAAGTGGCTTTCCAATTCTTTTGTGAAGGTTTCCGATTGTATGAAGTGAACAGGTAAAGAGTTCTATTCTTTTCTGGTGCGCGGAAAAAAAACTGTTCATGGAAGATTCGGTTTTGGCGAATATAGGCGGGAGAGAAAAGCTTTGTCTATTCTGTGTCTATAGTCGACCGTGTGTTTAGGGGCACTAAAAAATTAGGCTTCTGAAGGCCAATTTTCCCATTTATTATGTTGTGCAGGAACTGTTGCCGACTAAGTTTACGGCGATGTTCTAGTGAACCTATTTTACTAGTAAGCATTAGAAGTGAAGGGGAATGTTCTCTTTTGTATTTTTCAAAAATAAATCTAACAGCCTTCCTCTGCACATGCTCCAAATTCATGATGTCTTTTTTGGTGTGAGGATCCTATACAATCGCTGCATATTCAAGTTTTGAGCGCAAAGTTGCGTTGTATGCCAAAAGCTTTGTACTCGCCGGAGCTTTGCTAACTTTTATTTTCAAAAACCACAACTTGCGCAAGGCTGAAAAGCATGTAAGAGATATAGGATCTCACCAAGTAAGTTTGTTATAAACGTGACGCCTAAATATTTATACTGGTCAACCTCGGTTATTATGATATCGTTCAGAACGTAAGAAGATATGCTAGGTTCTTTTTTTGTTACTCGCATCAAAACTGTTTTTTGTACATATATTTCCATTCCCCAAAGTCTACACCACTCTGAAATAACTGTGACTGATTGCTGCAAGCTTTGGTGATCATTCTGCCAGGTAATTTCTTTATATATGACACAGTCATCCGCAAATAAATTTACATGCACGTCACTAGGGAGTATTTTCGAGATATCATTTATATAGATCAGGAATAGGAGCTGTCCCAGTACGCTGCCTTGCGGCACGCCCGAGGTTACATGGCGCGCAATGGACGAGCATTGCTTAATTTCTACGAACTGTTGCCTGTGCCGTAGTTATGCCTGGATCCATGATATAATGTTTGATGAGAAACAAGTCCACTCGAGCTTGTAGATTAATTTGCCGTGAGGCATCCTATCGACTACTTTACTGAAATCGAAAAATAGCATGTCAACTTGTACGGACGAGTCAAGTACCTCATAGATATCATAAACAACTGACACAACCTGAGTTGTAGTCGATAACCCCTTTCGAAATCCATGCTGTTGCTGAGAGAGGACCTAGTGATCACTGAAATACTGGCAAATACAACCTGCTACAATGTGTTCTAATAATTTACTACAAGTACTTGTAATAGAAACTGGTCGAAAATTAGAAACTGCAAGATAGTCTCGCTTTTTATAAATTGGGACAACTCTGGCTTTGCGCCTGTCGGATGGAATATTCTCTAAGCGTAAACGTAACTTCAAAAATACTGTTAAAAAGCCCCAAATCTGTTCCGCGTAGCGTCGCAAAAACATTTGGTATCACGTGAGGGCCTGCAGACTTACGTACATGAAGATTAAGAAGCTTTTCCAAAACACTTTCTCGAGAAATTGTAATCTCGTGCACTACAGGTCTTGCATTGCTTAGTTCATAACAGTCTAATTCAGAAAACACACTCTAGAAGTAATCATTGAAATGTTCTGAAATTTCGTGGGGGTCTTTTATAGTTTTACCATTAGTGTTTACTTTTTGTGCGGCTTTTTTTGACTAGCCTAGGTAACGCCAATACTTTTGGGGAGAGTTTGTAATAAAATCAGGAAGGCTATGATTGAAAAATCTATCTCGCGCCTTTTACACTTTAGCCAGCAAATTATTCTTCAATTCTATAACCATTGGCCTCTTGGATTTATGTTTCCTTTTCATTTTCTTGAGTCTGCGCCTAGTTTGGATAATATCTTTGATTAACCAAGGGTTGGACAAGGGTTTCTTAACGCTCTTCAAAGGAATGAATTTGTAAATACATGAAGTGATGGTGCCCGTAAACACTTGCCAAGAAAGCTCTACATCGCTGTCAGAAATATTTAAGTGCAAGTCTAAATAATCAATAATAGATTCATCACCCGCTTTATGATAATCTCTAACTTCGTTTTTCACAGGGTAACCGTACATTACTCACACTCATTGATATCGTGAATGAAATCAACCGATGATCGGAAATGCCATTCTCAATCTCAACAACTTCTTCGCTGAAAACGTCACAAACAAATAACAAGTCGAGAATATTGCCACCATGGGTAGGTGCATGTACAACTTGATGGAGATTCATGTTTAGCAGAATATCAATGAGTAAATTACAGGACAGGCTATGTTCATATCTCCAATGATAGCAATCTATTTGTAGGAGATTAAAATCGCCAGTAATTATTTGGTTTTTTGCCTTTAAACTTCAAAATGTGATCATATGACTTCTGCATGTACTGATCATCAGCATTTGGGGCTCTATACACACAACATAGTATGAATTGCACGCTTCGAACAGTGACACTCAAACATAAACTTTCATGTTTATCAATCTGATCTAGTACTCTTACATCCACACTGTTTTTTGCAATGACTGCAACACAACCACCTCGGGAACATCTATCTTTCCTAAACAATTGATGGTTTGGTGAAACAATTTCATCATCACGCACCCCGTCGTGCAACCAAGTTTCCCAAATAACGCACACATGAGGATTGAATACCAGGAAGGTATCATGCAGTTTTTCTATTTTGTTGACAATACTTTGGGCATTTAGCGAAAGCAGTCGTAACTGCCGATACGGTGACTGCTATTCTGTATGTAGCGTTCGTGTCTCAGAGTTTTCCTTTTTCTTTGGAGCTTCTTTTGGTATATTGTGTGCGTCATCCCTAAAGTAGAGAGCACTGTCAATGCGAATCTTATCATGAACAAGCTTGAATTTCTTACCGCTTGCTCTTTCGTCTTGTGTACTGCTCCACACGAGTCGGCGCCTGCGCAATGTGTCTGCACAATAGCTATTTTTCAATGATATGCCTGTTCCCTTTAGCTTACGTGCGTTTTTTAGCAGTGCTTCTTTTTCAGAGTAACTCTGAATGAGCCCAATGACCAGCCTTTTTGAGTGTGCTTTTCCAAGACCGTAAATTCGCGCCATGGTTGTACAATTTATCCCTAGCTTGTCACGAGAGACGCCGTGAACAACCTTATCCCTTAGCTTCACCTCGCTTCATTGGGCTCGTCCGGAATTCCGAAAGCAAACAAATCCGAACGGTGACGGCGGTTTTCTATAGTCGACAAGTTTTTCCTGTTGAGCTTTGAGTAAATTTTGCACTGCATCCACAGCCGCATTTACTCCCTCGTGTTCACAATTTCTCGCTTTTAATTTAACCATGCTACATTCCAACTTGCTTACACGCTTTTCAAAGCCTTGTACAGCTTTCTCTGTGGATTAAAGTCGCTCTTTCAAGGAAGCAACGTCTCATCTAATTGTCTGCTAACCAATCACTAATGATTATACATTTCCTTGACAGAGGAGCCCAGATTCTATTCGACATCACCATTAAATAAAGCTTGTATGACAATAAACGATCATAAGCAATACTCAAGCACACACGTGGGCACGGCAATAAAATCAGGTATCTGTCATCACTGCGTATTGTAATATTGTAACAAACCTGAACAACAAAAAACGAGGCGCATGGTCAGTGACCTGCGCCCAGAGTTTTCGTCGTGCCCACTGGCAAGACCGTCCTGCGATGCCTTCTTTATAGGGGCTGGTTCTGCCGACGTCACGAACTCGTGACTCTTGCTCCTTGCGTCAAAAAGCGTTGGAAGGAGCCATGCAGCCTTGGCGTCGATGTCGCATGATGTCGCTGCTGGCAACGGCTTGAATACGGGCGCATAGAAGACGGCGTCGGATGTCAGGAACAAAGCCTGAACAAGAAAAACGAGACGCATGATCAGTGATCTGCGCCCAGCGTTTTCGCCGTGCCCACGTATCACCTCGGTTATCTGCATTGTGGTCGATAAATCCCTAGTTACAAGACAGGATGCATTGGTTTAAAAAAAAGTGGTAAATATATTAAAAATATCTGTCCGAGCATTTTGCATGTGAAGGTCGTTAATGATTGGACCTGAATTTATATCAAAGAGATTCATATTATTTCTTAATCCGATTATTTTTAATCATTTGCCAGTATCGAGGTAGTTGCCAGTCGTGGTAGTGGAAGAGAAACACGGCCGAAATACGCGCTGGAACACTGTGCGTACCTTTCCAGAAATCGTATATTGTCCTGGCAATATACGATTCAGGTATCTGTCAGGTATCTGTCATCACTGCGTATTGTAATATTGTAACAAACCTGAACAGCAAAAAACGAGGCGCATGGTCAGTGATCTGCGCCCAGAGTTTTTGAAGTGCCCACTGGCAAGTCCGTCCTGCGATGCCTCATGCGGCTGGTTCCGTCGACGTCGCGAACCCGTGACTCTTGCTCCTTGCGTCAAAAAGGGTTGGAAGGAGCCATGCAGCCTTGCCGTCGATGCAGCTTGATGTCACTGCTGGAAACGGCTTGATTACGGGCGCATCGAAGAAGGGGGCGGATGTCACGAACAAAGTCTGAACAAGAAAGATGAGACGCTGATTGATATGTGCCGTTTAACGTCCCAAAACCACCATATGATTATGAGAGTCACCGTAGTGGAGGGCTCCGGAAATTTCGATTACCTGGGGTTCTTTAACGTGCACCCAAATCTGAGAAAAACAAGACGCATGGTCAGTGATCTGCGCCCAGCGTTTTTGCCGGCCCACGCATGACCTCTGTTATCTGCGTTGTGCTCGATAAATCCATAGTTACAAGACAGGATGCATTCGTCTAAAAAAGTGCTAAATATAGTAAAAAACATATGACCGGTCATTTTGCATGTGAAGGTCGTTAATGATTCGACCTGAATTTATAATAAAGAGGTTTATCTAATTTACTCATCGGATTATTTTTAACCACTTGCCAGTCTCGAGGTAGTTGCCGGTCTTGGTAGGGGAAGAGATTTTCGGAAACCACGGCCGAAATAGGTGCTACAACACTGTGCGTACCTTACCAGAAATCATATATTGTCCCGACCGCACGCTTTTTCAGTGTCTAGGACAAGAAGGAGACTAAAAGCGCCAGCGTCTGTGATGACAAGTAGGCCTGCAGCAGAAACAGACCGCGAAGAATCCTGAATTATACGAGTTTGTTGGCACTGTTTCGCCGACTAATTGAACCGAGTGAACGAGGACCAATAACAGGGAAGCACCCGTTCTCTTATTCATCTGCTTTACTCGCCCTCGCTCAATTTGCGCTGGAAAGATTCCTCAGTTATGGAACTAGGGAAGACGTCCACTGCAACGCTAGAGACCCCTACCGTGGACCCGCTGTATGCGCGTGAGTGCGACGCTTTACCGTAAGAGCGCCATGCGCACCATGCAGTTCGTGACAGTGTAGCGCTTTGATGCATGCACCCGAATCGTCAGAAAAGTGACATACTTTGTAATATGTAAGGCACTGGGTAATTTGAAATAAATTTCACAGGGGAAGTAATTACAATACAACTATTCTTACTTTAACTGAGAAGAAATTCAAGCGTTTCAAATTTACAGCAAGATGTGATCGACTACAGGCAATTCATTACATGTATTGTACTATGTACAGCTCTACGTGCGCAAGTGATGCATGAGGACTCCGTAAGAAAAACACACACAACGTAAGGAAAACATGCACAACGTTACACATCTCCGTGTAACGAAGTTACACACGAAGTTACCTTGCCGTTGCTGGAAGGCCGAGCAAAATATTAACAGCTTGTTCTGTAGAAATTCCGTTGTCGGCGTCAGTGTCGGTGTCGTTTACTGTGAGCGAAAAATCAGTGCTGTCGGTGAGCGAAAAACCGATAGTAAAGCATGTGAATGATTAATGATAACTTTCGGTCTGAGCGAGAATAGAACCCAGGCCTGTTGCGTGGAACGCAGGAGATTCAGCGTTATTAATTGAAAGTGCAGCAAAAAAAGAAAAAAAAAACGCTGCATGAAAGTCACGTAGTGGGAAGCGTCTCCTTTACCCGTGTATAGTTTTGCACGGTAAAAGTGTAGAATAGCTCCGGGTGTCAAAACAAGTGAATTGGGCACTGGTTGCTTGTTTTAATGGCCAATTTATTACAAAGTGTTCATATTTGATCACCATCAGCAGCAAACGCATGAACAAAATTAACAGCTGCGTAGATTTGCGTATTATCTGACGAACACATAGTGGGCTGTTCGCTGATTCGCAAAAGGAATAATCAATGCGCAACTGTACTTCCAGTAGCTTAGTTTGAAACAGCCGATGTTACGTGCCCACACGTTTGTTTCCTTGCTGAACGCTGGAGGTATCCACCGATTATCGAGACCAGGCAAGCAATTTTGAAGGCCACGCGTGAACCAATTACGATGTCACATTCTGCTCTTGAAGGCGAAGCTGAGGCGTATGTAGAGAAAGATTACATGGCGAGCCTCCCGTCGAACTACCTATTATGCTTCACTAGTCTCTGATTAACAGGGCAGACGCACCGCTTTATTTCTTTTCTCGTTTATATATATATATATATATATATATATATATATATATATATATATATATATATATATATATATAGAAAAGAAGCTGGTACACGTACGAGAAAGCAAGCAGTTCCTTTATAAATTAACGTTTCGGCCAATGCACGGCCTAAGTCGGAGAATGAAAAGTGAACAAGGCATTTGCCGCTTTTAAAGGCCACTGATATCTAAAAAAAAAACGTCAGGAGTTCAAAATCAAACATCGGTGACAATTCATTTCATCTATCATCTCGTGTAACAAGATAAGTGCTACAACCTAAGGAATGTATGACTGGGAAGCCATTGCATTAGTGAAACTTATAAACCAGTAAAGCGGTGATGAAGTCGCGAAGGAGACACGAGAGATTAGGGCTGCTTGCGAGGCAAAACAGATATCAATCGCATATACTTCGGCACGGCACACATGAAAGTACTGAAAGATCACCAAACATTTTTACAAGTCACCACGGTCACTATACAAAATATAGAACGTGCGACTTTAATGCATATGCAGTGGTAAAAAAAAAGTGGGGTGCATTAGAAAAAAAAGCGTGTGTGACGGGAGGATGGAGGATAGTGTATGAATATGATCAACTTTGTCACCCACAAAGAAAGGTGACACGTCCGATGCTTTCATTGATGCCAGCGTGAAGACTGTTGAATTTATTGATGACTAGGATTCACGTACTTCTCGGTCATGATGAGTATCAAATCCAGACTGTAGTATGGTAGCCTTGATATTTGCCAAGGGGTGACCTGGCATCTGGACATGTTTTGATAGTGGAATATGAGGTACGTTAGAAGCGTGGGCTCTGTGGTTGTCAAAGCGTAACCTGAATGATGTTTCGGTGTGACCGATCTATTGCTGGTGGCATGGGGAGCAATCGAGCATGTACACAACATTGTCGCTGTCGCAAGTGAAGTCTCTGTTGATTCTCATGGCAAAGCTTGAAGCGCTGCTGGTTACGGAGAGCGAAGTTGTCATGTGTAGGCATACCTTACAACGGGGTTTATTGCAAAGGTGACAGCCAACATAGTTCGGTCGGTTGTTTATTTTGGACGAAGTTAAGGTATCACGCAGGTTTCGCGATTGGTGATAAACCACCTTTGGTGCGTCCACAAAGATGTCTTTTGGGAGGTCACTTTGAATCAATATGTTGTGGTGTTTCTTCAGAGTGTTGGTTACATTCGGAGCTGATGCTAAGTGCTTTAAAATCAGATTTACACTCTTACGTGACGAGCTTGTTGATGGTTTGTTACCCGTGAGCAAATCCTCGCGGTCGATGTTTTTTGCCTTCTTGAGGGCGTCGTCAATGATTCGTGAGAGGTATCTTTGTCTGGTTAGTGCACCTCGAAGGTACTCACAGCTGCGAACGAACTCATTGTTGTCGGAGCAGATACGTTCAAAACGAATGGCCTGACTCTATTGAATGCTGGTTTTGCATTGTTTTGCATGGCTACTTTGAAAATGAAGGTATTGATGTTTGTCAGTCGGTTTCCTCTACAGCTTCGTCGTCAGTTTTTGATGGTGCAATGTTACCGTGACATCAAAAAAATTGACACTGATAGCTGAGTATGAACTGATGCTTTTAGCATGTCACTTGGGAGCGGTGCCGTCGTGTGCTTCGCAACGAGTTCTATATTCTTCAGCCAGAATGGCCTGAAGAATGTGTGCTTAGCCTATGGTAGTGTTTTTTAGTTTGTTTTAGCGTGGATTGAATATTTTGAGAATTTATTTGGCTGACGAAATTATATCTTGCAAATAAAACTAAGTAAATGCCTCTTGAATTGTGATCATTCTGATATAAACTTTCTCTAATGCGAATTTAAAAAATAACACTGCTTAAAAGGAAATGAATGAATAAAGGGACGAAATTAAGAGAGATTGCAAAATGGTGCAAAGCTCCACGAGTGTTGAATATGCCACATGAACCATAAGAAGGCATCTGAAAAAAAAAAACACATGGGAATGAAACTAACTAAAACGGATTTGACACCTCGCGTTGAGTCTAGCTTTGAGTGTGAGGCAGGTTGGTGCGAAAGGCTTCGGCAAACACTGGGACCTCCTTTACGGGTTCGTTGCACCATCACCTAGGATCACCGTACAACGGATCCACATAGTGATCACTAGAGCAGAGTGCGTAGCACGATGCGACGAAAAAAAGTCTGTCCTGGGCAAGGCTCAACAACCTTGCATTCGCACTGCTCAAGTCCTGCATGACGGACAGCCTGTATGCAGACAGGGTAGCCAGAAGGGCCTTGATGTCCACGTGGTATGGTGGCCAGTCTAACAATACAGTGTTGTTCGAAAGTCGTACATGTCCCACGCGGCTTCGAATACGGCTTTGGCTATACATTAGCTCAAAGAACAGGCCTCTAAGCACTTCGTCCGCAATCAGGCAGCCGGCGCCACCGTAGTTGACGGTCTGAGTGGTACAGAAGAAACACAATGTAGTCTTGGGCAATTGTTAGTGTGCCATGGAAGCTCCATCGATAGCTATCTAAGGAGCCCGGCTTGAGGACGTTAGTAATGTGTTGCTCTTGTAGCCGCCATCGCCCGGCTATTAGATTTAACCATTCGATGAAAAAATGAGCTCTTCGTGATGGTTCTGGAAGCAGCCCAGCCAGGACGCTGTCGCCGTTCCACGAGATGTCGGTGCTATGGGCACGGGGCTGAACGAATACCTTACTTCGAGGCGCCACAGCATCGTTGAGGACATCTCTCACGTCTCGAATGAAGAAATCAGATTCTAGATGTAAAGGAAACAGACTCAGCCATCCGGTACCTACTACTTTCTCAATCTTGACAAGACGGTCGCGTGCATGAGCCGATTGAGGCAGACCTGCGATCTCTAGTGTGACGTCCGCAATTTCTCTGTGGGCTATCCAGCCAAGCTTGTGGGCGACGCGAAGACCCAGTCTCAGTGTGAGCGCCTGTTCTGTCTCGACACCGAGTCCCAAATGTAGACAACAGAGCGCAAAAGACCAACGTTTTCCACTTCCACGACGTCGTAGGGTGAGAAGCGTCGTGCCCACATTAGGTACTCGTTAAAGAGCAGGACGAGACGTGTCAGAATGGGGAGAACCACTGTCTCGGTAAGGTCACGGATTGACATTCCCACTATGCGCGGCTCAGGCACTGTCATGGCTGGCGCTAGCGTGTCCAGTGCTAGTTTGTTCGTCGCCTCGATAGTGGATATGATTTCGGCAGACCGTGACGCTGAAACATCGAAAAGGCGCAGCATTCTTCGAACGTACTTTTGGTAGTGGAGCGATCGCGTCGACCCCGTTGGATGGCCGACGAATAGCCGCATTCTAGCGATCCATGAACGACAAGCGGCACTGGGAACAATTTTAAGCCCCGGCTCAGTGCTCCCCACGTGAAATGGAGACAGTCTTACGTTCACTTGGAACCACAAGTGAATGTTCCAGTTTCTAGAGAGGTCGAGAAGAATCGACAGTGGGTCCCAGGGGGATTTTCCTGGCAAAGGCAGATAGTGGTCGGTCATAAACCTCGTCAGATCTTGCAGGCTGTTCTCTGACAATTTGACGCAGGACTTTGCCAGGGCGGCTACCTTCTTTTCGACGCTTAACGTGGACTAAATGTTTCGGGCCTGCTTTCGGCAACTGTAGGAAGCCCGCTCGACCCCATCGAGCGCACGCTTGTACATCGAGTCTTCAGCCGCGTCAACGACAGAGATCACATGATGTTGGTGCTTCCAACCATTGCAGACAAACCCGTATAAGTTCTTACAAGGGTCTTGGGACTTGTTACTGCAGGTTATAATGGTAGCCATGTATTGCTGGCATGCCATTTCTTCGCAGCCAGAGAAGAGTGGTAGGTCTGCGTGGACCGCGTAGATTTTCCTTTTGCTGGCGTAGAGGATGTCACGGTACTTAATACGGATCCAGATAGTCGAGCTAAGGTAAACCACAAGAGCGACGCTATAGAGGACTGCCGTGGCGGAAAGGATAGTCTGCAATCTGTCGTTCAAGTAACAGTTCCCTCGACGAAGCTCAACTTCGGCGCCGTTGCGTTCCTGCGAACGTGAAGGCAAACGCAGAGGAATCACTTCATACAGCGGTTTAAACGAGTAGAGTACTTTAGTACGTGATGATTGTTAGTGAATGTTTTTCGCCGTTGTTTTACTTTCATAGTACTAGCCACATCAGCCATCCAGTACATACTGTCGATTGAGGACATGTGATCAAACGAAACAAATGACATTGCGGGCCTCTTCTAAAGAGGTTTTCACCGTTTAAGAAAACCTGATGCGACCCAGCTTCACTGGCTTCTTCAGGAATGAAACAGCCTGGGATGTGCACGGCTTAAATGCGATTGCTTGTCGTGTCCGCGAGGTTTGTCGTGACTCGTCGCAAGCCCTGCAAGTAGAGAGCAATGTCTTCGTAGTGTGCTTAGTGTTTCCCGCTGTCAGCTGAATGTGCCAGGATTCGAGGAGGTGCGGCAAGGCGAAGCTTCGTTTAATTTTTTCAGGATCACCGCATCATTGGAACTTATATGGAGCTCAAATCACATGCAGTATTCTGCCAATGCGCTACATTCACTCTTTAATTGACGGGGGTCAATCTGGTGCTGCCGCATTCTTTTATGAAAGTTCTTAGTTTAACTAATCTATAGAAGTGGGGCAGTTGGTGCGTGTCATATAGTACATGACGCCCTCAGATTTTTTACGCAGGTGCGTGAACTTAAAGCCGAAGGATGAAACTACTGATATGTTTAATGGGTTGTGGGCATACACCGCCATTAGCAGTTTCATCCCTCAGCCCAAAAATTACTCACCTGCGGTAAAAGCTACGGGCGTCGTGTACCGGGTTGCCTGTGCCGACTGTCCTGCTCCGTACATTAGGGAAACCAAGAGCCTCCATAAAAAAATGTGGAGCACCAGAGTGACCTCCATCAATTGAACAATGAACGGAGTGCAGTGGAAGAACACTGCGAGCGGTTCGGCAATAATTTCAGTTCCAACAACGCAGTGATCCTGGAAAAAGAATGGAACCTTCGTTGGTGGCTTCAGCTAGAATCCTGGCACATTCAGCCGACAGCGGGAAATATTAAGAACTTCACGAATACATTGCCCTCCCTCTACTGCCAGGAATTGCGACGAGCGACGGTAAATATCGCACTCATGGCATTCAATTGTATATAGGCGCTGCACATCTCGGGCTTTCTCACTTTGGAAGAAGCCGGCCAGGCTTCAAAACGCCGGGTTAAAGGAGCCCTGAAACCCTTCTCTGTGTAACCTCGGTATTTGCTCACAAATTGAACGGTACAAAAATTTTACAAATTCGTCCAACACGAGCACAGTTACACAGATATGTCACACGTTGCAAACACATTCTCTGTTCTCTCGTCCCGACAAAGGCGCTGGAAGCTGAGCAGGGAGGGATGGGCTAAGAAAAAACATCACTTGCGCCTCGTGACTTTGAGCATTTGTTTTTTTTTCGAATATGCGCCTTTCTCATTGCGATCGCGCGCGCATGTCTAGACAAGTGACGCCCTCTTGCGGCGACCTATGTAACAACCGAGCGTGCAATGTTCTAATCAGCAAATGCCTGATACATATTGTTACTGTGTTATTTTCGGTGATTTGTCGAGATAAGAGTAGGCTATTTTCAGCTGATTTTGATAATTTATTGTATATTTCAGGAAGCGTGCTGCGCTATATTATTTGGCTCACGTATTGTCGGGACCCTCTACAACCGAACGGCAGCGTTTTCTGACCATGCTCAAAAAGTGTTACAGGGCCCTTTTAAAACAAACTTTGGTTGAAGCTTTCATTTCTACAATTCTTAAATTGCAGTATCTTCCAGAGAAGCTTATTCGCATGTTTTAATAAGTGAATTACAGTAAAATTCCGTTGATTAGCATTTCAAGGTACCAGAAAATATCTCTGAATTAACAAATTACAAATAATCAAATACACTAGGTAACCAAGAAATGAATGTGTATTACCTGCACACTTTCATTTATTGCTGAATGCGGAAATTCTCCACTTAGTTTGCATAAAGCACCGTAACTGTTTTCGTCATCCAGCAACTTATTTCGCAATGCTACCATTGCGCAAGGCCCCCATGTCTTAGTCCGAAACATCCTCTGCACCATTACCTCATTACGTATTGCCACCATCACTGCCACCATCACAGCCACCATGCCCACGGAACAATATATTTGCTTTTTTTTATCTTTCATCGGTGAGCGAAAAAAATTTTACCGCAGCGGTTTACCCGCTCCCTTACACCCGCTTTGAAGCGAAGAGTGCAATTGTGGATGGCAACGACGACTTTTGGAGTGCCGGCAGCCAACAAGGGGCCGCATTCAGTGGTAAAAAAGTAAGCACGTAACGCTCTGGCCTTCCTGTTACCACGTGGTTCTAAATGCTGACCATGGCAATGCGGACTACGCCACCTCGTTTCGGAAGCTTGCGAACGTCGTTTCGGCTCTTGACAGCGCACATTCGCGGCGCATCGCGCTGGGTGCGCTACCAGAATCATCCGAATCCAATGGGTTGGTACCAAAAGTAGAGAAAAATTGGGGGATCGTAAAGCTTCGCATATGGGCGTTTGAACGCGATAGTGACATCCTGTTCCTAGTCCGTAATTCAAACATTTGGCGCAAGAAATCATTTCGAATTTGCTATGCACCCACAATATGTGGGCTCACGGGAATACGCGCAGTATAGCGTGTGTGCCTCTTGTAGTGGCGTACTGGCTTTCAACCGCGGAGCCATTATAATAATCACATGTTCTTTTCCTCTATCGAAACTGTGCTCCACTGTTTATTTGTCGAAAACCATACCATTTACGCCATTAATTCGCGTGACATTTCTTGGGTCGCTAATTATTTGGCATTGTGCCAACAGTTTGTTATTCGTCAAGAACTCCGTGAGAAGCCCCCTTCGAAAAGCTTGTCTATTCCGCCTACCGTAAGCTGGCTTACGGTGCTGAAATCGTGACCTGCAAACGCCTTCTCTGCTTTTTCATCAGTTAACCACAGGATAATAAATATTAGCTGCAATGGCTATCCTACCCTTTTTGAGGCGTGGGGGAGCCCTACCGATATGGTGGAACGTTATTCACATAACCTGGTCTACACAACCCTAGTGCCACCTTGCCACATTCATTCCAGAGCGAGTAAAGCATGGTCATCCAGTAATGTCATATACGCAGTGCCGATATTGCGAGGAACTGGTTATTCAGCCAGGCTCGAGCTAAATCACACGGTAATCATGCTGAGGGCAGGCGAGTTCACGTCCAATAGAGAACGGTGTCTATTCAACAGGGCGAGCAAATCTTCAGTTTGTTCAGGTGTAAGCCAGTGCTTATGGTTGCCAACACAGGTGTGGAATTGATGGATATGTGGGGTTTAACGTCCCAAAACCACAATATGATTATGAGAGACGCCGTAGTGGAGGGCTCCAGAAATTTTGACCACCTGGGGTTCTTTAACGGGCACCCAAATCTGAGCACACGGGCCTACACCATTTCCGCCTCCATCGGAAATACAGCCACCGCAGCCGGGATTCGATCCCGCGACCTGCGGGTCAGCAGCCAAGTACCTTGGCCACTCGACCCCGCGGCGGTGACAGGTGTGGAAGAGGCATTCAATGGCAGTGATTGTGACTTTGGGACATGGCTGTGGTTGTTGTTCGGAAGAGTAACAATCACAACAGGCTCCCTGTCAACCGCGCAAGATACTGTTGAGCCACAGGGGAGCAGTACACACTCGGGTGTTTAATTTCTGGCAGCTATGTAGGTAGACCCATCGAAAAAGCGAATAAGCTGGTGTGAACACAATACCCCTACGTAGGGTATGGCCGTAAGGGAGAATTAGTACGTCACCATCCACAATGTCGGTGCAAATAACACTCATAATTTCTTCGATGTATGGCGGCAGTACATAATCTGACGTGGTTACAAGGCGGATGCGTCCCTCGTGTTCAAGCGGAGAAGAGTCAGTGGCATTTAGATTCAGGAGGCGCTGACGACAAGATATGAAAGCCGACGAAGAAGACAAGAAGTCCCACCCCAAAATGAGAGTGTGGGTGCACTCACGAAATACCGCGAAAACGATGCGATGACGAATGCCTTTGATGCAGACACGAACGGTGCACTGTGCAAGTGGATGAATGAGAGCGTTGGTCACCGCACGGAGAGGTGGGCCGCCGTAAGGCGGGGTGACTTTTTGAAGGCGGGAACAAAAATCAGCATGAATATTCTAAACGGCAGCGCCACTGTCTACAAGAGCCTCAACGCGCACACCATCTACAAACACTACTATCAAATTCGATGGTCGCTCTGGAGGAATTGTTAGCTGTCCGGTGGATGCAGTTTCCCCTCCTAAAACTGCATTGGGGAGTTTTCCGCGTGGGCTTTCGTTGAATGGGAAGCGGGCCACAGAGGCGACACTGAACGTCGGCCTGGCGAAGGCGACCTGCGGCGAGACGTACGGGAATTCCCAGGCATGTATGTATGGTAGGTAGGAGACGGTGAACAGTAATAGGACGATCGGAAGGGTGGTCGTAAGTAGTTCATGGTCGGACGGAAGCTTCGATGGTCTTCTGGAGCGCGGCCGCGTTGCTCGTCTTGTTGGCGCCTTCGACAAAACCGAGCAATATCTCCTCGATAGCCGCAGTAGTAACAGTTTGGTCGAGGTGGGAGTAGAGGTGCGTAGTAAGGTGGTGCACGCACTGGCGGTGACAACGAAGCCACAGGCGTATGCTCTGCTGGTGTAGGCACAAAAACGATGGGTGCGGCAGAGAGCGCGGCAACTTCGGCGTACGTGCGCGTCTGGCGCACGCAGGGACCGTTGGAACACGTCGGACGCGATTTTGATCAGGTCTCGCAAGCTATCTTTTTCACAAGGAAGAGTAACTTCCGCAGCGCAGGGAGAGCAGCGCCCGCGAAGCTCATCACGAACGATGTCGCGAATAAGCGCACGCAATTCGAGGGGTGCAGGCAAACGAATGTCGGTGGCATGGGAGCAGAGGCGAAGAGACTGAAGCTCGTCAAGTCGCTGCCAGATAGTTATCACATCCTGGGTGGTGGAAGGATTTCGCGGAGCGAGGGCGTTAAAGGTGACGGTGTCAATGCCTTTAATAATAAGGCGTTTTGGTCGTTCTGGGACATGACGGTGTTAACGCGCTTACATAGTGCAAGGACATCCTCAATATAAGGGGTGTAAGATTCACCCGGCATCTGCGTGCGTTAAGCGAGCTTCTTCTTTGCTGTCTCAGGGCGAACTGTAGGGCTACCAAATATTTGACGAATTTGCTGCTCAAAAATGTCCCAGTCGAGAAGATCAGGGTGGTGTTCCAGAACCAAGTTTACGCAACATCGGAGAAGTAAAATGGGACGCTGCGCATCTTCTGTGGATTCTCCCACCTGTTCAAATCACTGACGAGGTCGTAGTTTTTGATCCAGTCTTCGACATCATCGCCTCGGAGACCGGAAAACACAGGTATATCACGTAGGCGAATGTTGTAGGACGGAGCGGGTGGCGGTGGCTGCAGGAGGACGGCGATGTTGAATGGGCCAGGGTTTTCTTGGGCTGCCATGGATGGGGGTTGTATGCGACTACCCGAGCTCAGCTCCAGCGAGAACGTGCGAGAGGACTTGAGGGAACGAAAAGCACCGTCCACCACTTGTGAGGAACCGGTTTATTCAGCCAGGCTCGAGCTACATTACACTGATAATGATATTTACAGATCATAAAGATGTACAGCTGATGATCATATCTAAAATGAATGAAGAGTCATTCACTTGTCGCGCTCACAATATTATATTTTCGGACACAGGCACAGTGGTCAATTCCCAGTAACACGGAATGACTTTCTAGGCCAGACAGCAGACAGCAACAAGTGATACTCTCAGCCGCACGCTGAAACCCATTCAGTAGGTGTAGCTAGTAAACTTCGGTCACAAAGTATGACGTCACTGTTCTCGGGGCGAGATCGGCTTCCACAGGTCGGTTTGTATGTGAGAGTTTAATGTCCCAAAGGGACTCGTGGGCTACAAGCGATGCTTTAGCGGACTGCGGATAATTATTCAAGGTGCATTGAAATCGCACAGGACACGAGGCTCTAACATTACGTCTCCATCGAAATGCGACCAACATGGCCAGGATAGCAAGCAGCCAATCTACTGTAAGTACTGTGCTCTCGCCGCGGGCACCTGTGTGCGCGGTCGCTCGTCGAATCATTACCATCATCATAATCGGCTGTGGCGGCAGCAGCAGCAGTAGCAGTAGCGCCCTACGACATGCGCTGCAGGAAAAAGCAACCCAGTCCCGTGCTTGCTGCTGCCGCGTCATCTGAGCAAACTCTGTCATCTGATCTGTCCATCTAATTTTCTTTCTAGCCCTCACGCCCCAACCTTCTATTGGCATCCAGTCTCTTGTCCTTAATTACCAATGGTTATATGCCTACGTGCTACATGCCCACGTCATGGATATTCCGTCTCGATAAAAGACATCTTTAACTCCCGTTTTTCCTCCCACGCACCTACACTCTCTCCTTGTCCTTTCGGTTACACCGGTGACTTTCCTGACGCATTAGCTCTGCGTTGACCTCAAATTAAGTTTAACCCTCATTGTAAGCCTCCATATTTTTTTTACTTTTGGACGAGCTGAACATTTAGCCGAGATGGTATTCCATTATCAAAAAACTATCCAAACTGTGCTGTCCATCTCTTCCTTCGTCTACGCTTTTGGAACAGTTTTCTTTATAATACATATTTTTCCTACGTGCGTAAGTATCTGTAAGAAGTAACTGTTACATACTTGTCCCTTCAGGGATAACTGCAATTATGATTTGCGGATGCCTGCCGAATGCACTCCATTCCATCCTTATTCTAAGTTATTTCGCTCTCACAGTTTAGTTCTGCGGTCACCTGTTCAAGGTAGACGTATTCGTTTACCACATTTAGTGCCTCGCTGCCTATCGCAAAGTGCTGTTTTCTTCCCAGACTGTTGAACATTACTTTAGTTTTCTGCATATGAATTTTTAGACCTACCGTGTTCTTTTGATGATGATGATGATGATTTTATCTGGAGTGTTATGTCCCTATACCACGATATGATTACGACAAACGCCGTAATTGAGCGCTCCGCAAGCTTTAACTACGATAAGTTCTTTAACGTGCGCTGTGATCGCACAGTGCACGGACCTCGGCCATTTCACCGCCATCGAAATGTGACTGCCGCAGCCGCGATCGAACCCGTGACCTTTGGGTCAGCAACTGAGCACCATAACCATAGTTCCACCAAGGTGGACATACTGCCATTCGGCTTTCCTTGTCCCATTATTCTTGATTTGCAATCCGTCCCTAAAGTTACTCACCAAGGCAATGTCATCAGCAAATGGTACCTTACTAAGATAATCTGGCCCAATTCATATCCCTTACTGTTCTCAGTTTGACACCTGAAAACCTTCGGTAAGCCGCGGTAAACAGCTTTGGAGAGTTGGTGTACCCCTGCCTTATATTCTTCTTTATCTGGATTTTGTCGCTTTCTCGCCAGCAGCCTGTTAACGTGACGTCACGAGAAAATGAGCTCTCGATTTGTCTATATGAGAGGGATATCAGTTGTGAATAGCCACCATGATTTTTCGTGTACTCACACGCCCGTTATACTTCCTCTCGCATCAATATATCGAGCGCTCTCAACTGATTTCACTTCCTTTTGCGCGTTTCGACAGTTCCCGCGCAAATAACAGCGTGTTTCCAAAAAGCGTGAACTCTTGATGGACTGAATGGTTAGCCGTGAAATTTTACACTTGTTTTATGAAGAAATAAGTAGTTAGGAGAAAATAGCACCTGTACAAGGATTATAGTGAAGACGAGAAAGAAACCAATCTTTCGTCTTTGAACTGTGCGAGCTTTGGGGTCCTTGATATAAGCATACGATACTATTTTTGTACGAAAAAGCTCTACGATGCGAGCACATGGCTCACTAAGAAAGTTATCTCGAGATAGGCATGCTTATCTGCAACCCACCTGGTTTTCCGGCGCTGGCCATGGGACTGCAGGTGGCTCCAATGCGCTGCCCGTGTTGCCACCGCGGGCCGCAGCATCGGCTGCACGGCGTGAGGCAGCCTGCATCTGGCGAACTTCGTGAAGTTCGTGAAACTAGAGGCGATGGAAGCCCGGCCGTCTCACCGGGCGTGTGATGCGCCTGCGGCCGCCGAACGCGACAACACCAGAATCCGAGGAACTGGAACTGCTGGTACTGCTGGTGTAATTGCTCGCCCAGCCATCTGAAATCGCATTGGTCCATGCGACCTGGTCCCCAGGGCGGCTGAACATCGTCCTGCGTGGGAAAGAGAGCTTTAGAAAAAACGACTCGCTCTGGAAGCTGTCAACCGCTTCGTCAAGGTGAATCCGCGTTCCACACTGGGGCCGCCGTTGCTGAAGATGGTGCGCTGCGTGGCACGTTCGAAAAGCGGCGCGGGACAATTAGTCTTCCTCTTCTTTCTCATGTGACCCGATAATCAACACCTCGTTTCTTTTCCATAATTTGCTTTTATTCATTTCTTTTTTCTTTTTATACAACATTTTTTTCTATATCAAGCATTTAAGCAATATATTTTGACAGCATTGTCATATTGTATTGGGTTATCAAGAGGCCAATACATCTAAGTCAAACTCGCCGAAGCCTACACCTTGTAGATGAAATCCGGGAAGTTGAAAGAAGTGATAATTCTGGTGATGATTATGAGTAAGATGACGACGGTAATGTGGGGGGGGGTGCAGCTGTTTAAAATTTCATGTACTGCATATAAAAGTCACAGATTACGTCGTGGAAATCTGGCTAGCTTGTCGGCTATGTGCAAGCTGCTCATTTGTCATCCATGTTTTTGCGGGACAGGAAAATATTCCAGCGCAAGAGATTAAGGCGCTGCCTTAATAAAATTGCAGATGATATGCAGATTTGATATTGCGCACTCCGAGCTAGGGTGATATCCGCGTTACCTGGAGTGACAAAACAAGGGATTTCATATTCTGATGTATTTGCTTAAAAACATGTTAATGACGAAAGCGCAAAACATTGTTAAATGAAATCACTCACGTCACGCAGTTCTTTAATAAAGATTGGTGGTTTAACTTTCCTTGCGAAGAGCCTTTCGCATTCACAAGGGCACCTGATACATGAACTATCAAACCATGCCCTAATGCAAGTCCCTCAGGGAACAAGAACAAGACTTTGTTTTGAGGGCAGGAGTAGAAAAGGTGGAACTCAAAAGCATGTTATTTGGGGCTCCAAGTACAGGGTTCCACTGATTTTCACCGCTCACCTTACTTGACCGACACACGGTAATTGTCCCGGAGTTGTTCATTTAGGGGTACGAGAACACGCCAAGATGAGTTCTTGAGTTTTTAGTAGAGCGTTAACTTAGGCACCTGAGCACCGCTTTTTTATGAGTACCTTATCCAACATTGTAGGCTCGAAGCATCTAAGGGGCTTAGCTTTTCGACGTCTAATGTTCTCGTGGTGTGTTATGTTGTCTTGTCCATCATAAACGGGTATACGCGACAAAAATTGACAAAATCTCACTACTCGACACCAGTCCACTAAAAATGAAGGAGGCGACAGTTATCCCAACAAATATCCGATGACGTCTGGGGAGCTGAAACATTTTTTCTTATATATGCAGTGGGAAGTGAAACCAGGTGTGTAGGGAAGAAGAGGAAGGAAAAGAAGACCTTATGATGAGCTGCATACAAAGCAGTCTTCAACGACATTTGCGGAGCGGAAACCTCCTTCCCTACATGTGTGGTTTCAGACATGACACCACAAGTATCACATTAAAGAAATCTTTCTCAAAACGCTGCATGCTTCAACCCTCTTCAGGTTTCACCTTAATAGAGCTGAAACACCTTTCCCTAAATCCTTCGTCCCATTTTGCAAACTAAGTTGATGCTGGCGGACACTGGTGCACCGTCTCTTCAATTGGACCTGCTTTGTGTAGTTTTAGCCTAACGACAGTGTTCCCACATCAGCTCCAAGACAGAATTTTAATGAGGAGCAAGTCACGGGTCAGTAGCTCTCCTGCCAAGCTTATTCCGGACTTGCGCACTGAAACACTGCTGCAAAGTCCGGAAGCGCTTTAACGGGATTGTGCAGCGATGGCTCGCGTCCCCGTAAATAATGTCCTTGTGGTTACCGCTCGAGCACAAAGCGTAGCAAGACGCTACGGAAAACAGCCTGTCTTGGGCAAGGCAAGATTATTTGCTGGATGAGCTGCTTGTATGTCGTGCAAGTTGAGCCTATAGGCAGCCAGGCTTGCCAGAAGAGCCTTTGAGTCTACGTGATTTGGCGACAACTCAGGAGTGTTGGAGCTGTCGCTATCACTGCGGTTGTTCTGATTCTCCAGGAGGTTCGTGTCATATGCATCCTCATGGTATAAGCCTATGAGTATTTCGTCTGCGAGGAGGCGTCTGGCACCTCCATAGTTAACGGCCACTGGGAAGTCGGGGTGAAACAGAGCAAACACAAAGTACTCTTCTGTGACAGTGAACAGGCCGTGGAAGCTCCATCGGTGCTTGAGAAAGAAACCAGTGTTGTGTTCTGGGGTTTCGGTTTCGAATTGACATGTGAGGATGCCAGGGGGCGCCGCTCTGGCATCCGGGATTTCAAGGCGACTGTAAAATAAAACCAGTGTGTGTTGGGTAACCGTAGAGTGCGGTTGTTGTGCTTTCTTCGGCACGTCGCGCCAACCCGCGTGTTCGGGCTGGTTGGTGTCCCCGCCGGCCGGGTACGTCTCCGTCGGCCGTGTTCTTCTTCTTCTGCTTCGTTGAGACCAGCCAGCCCACAACACAGCAATGGCGACGAGGATGGGATTTGCATACGGACTGAAAATGTCCGATTTTTCCGCACGCAAGACAAGTGCGGTTTCTCGCGGGACACTGCGCAAAATTGGCTAAATGCCGAGCCGATCCACAACGAAAGCAATGCGCGGTTGCACTTGAAGAAGAAAGTTGCGAACACGAGTTAGGAGCTCGGTGCTGTTCCTGAAAACCCGAATTTGGCGGAATGGGGTCGCCATATTGTCGGCTTCCTCGCCCCCGTGACGCAGAGGTGCCGCCATGTTGGCCGCCGCGCCGAGACGAAGATGAAGGGCCGCCTTGTTGACGCGTCCCGTGAAACGAAGAGCCGCCGCCTTGGCCCCCCGCAGCTGAAAGTTGCTGCACTGAATGCGGAGCGAATTGCTCCAACTGGGAGCTAAAAAGCTCGTCCTCTCGCGCAATCGAGAGGGCTTCGGATAATGAAATCGAGGAGCCCTTTTGAAGCATGCGGCAGCGGACGTTTTGCGATGCTACCCCGATGAAAAGCTGATGGCGGATCATATCGTCCTCGAGCGCGCCAAAGCCGCACGACGCGGCGAGCGTTCGAAGAGAAGTAATGAATTCGGCGACTGGCTCACCAGGCAATTGTCGCCTTTCTTGGAATTTTACGTGTGCGAGATAATCGCACGAGACATCTTTAAAATTCTCATCGAAAAGAGCAACAGCATTCTTGAAGGCATCGCCCGACGCTGGCGTCGGCGACGCGTTGGTGGCTTCCAAAGTATAAAAGTTTTTAACCCGGCAGGGCCCAACGCGTTGAGCAGCAGGGCGAACTCTTGTTTCGAACAGTTGTGTACATTTTTTTTGTTTCTCAGTGCATTTTCAGGACTTGTAGTGTGTGAGTTCGGTGTGCCGTGTTTTGACTTTTCATATGTTCTAACGTTCATACCTTGTATATACTTTTGTATCGATTATGTATAAATATAAACAGTGTATAAATGTGCTTTTTTCGACGAGGGGATGGTTGTTGTGTTCTGGGGTTTCGGTTTCGAATTGACATGTTAGGATGCCAGGGGGCGCCGCTGTGGCATACGGGATTTCAAGGCGACTGTAAAATAAAACCAGTGTGTGTTGGGTAACCGTAGAGTGCGGTTGTTGTGCTTTCTTCGGCGCATCACGCCAACCCGCGTGTTCGGGCTGGTTGGTGTCCCCGCCGGCCGCGTACGTCTCCGTCGGCCGTCTTCTTCTTCTTCTGCTTCGTTGGGACCAGCCAGCCCACAACACAGCAACCAGGCTTGAGAACAATGGTGATGTCTTGCTCTAGGAGCCGCCACGTCCATTCATCAGATTCAACCGATCTACAAAGAAGCTAGCCCCGTCTGTTGTCTGTGGTAGCCTGTTCTCTAGAAAACTCTCGTTGTTCCACCGTACGACCGCTCCCGGGGCCCAAAGCTTAAGCAAGGCCTTCTTATGGCGATGCACCATACCGATTATAATATCCAGCCAGTTCCGAACAACGGCCTCCGCTTCTGGTTGCTTCAGAAACAAGCTAAGCTATTCAATGCCCAGGAAGATTTCGACTTGAATCAGACAACGACGCCGATGTGCAGACGGAGGCAGACCAGCAAGCTCGAGCGTGAGAGTCGCGATCTGTCGGAGCCTGTGCAACTCGGGAGGCTGGAAGCCTGGTCTCCTTGTCGGGCCCCTGAGGTGCCGGGGAGAACTGAACCCGTTCTGCTCGAAATCCGAAGAGCTTGAGCAGCTGCTGCTGTAGCAAGTGTCTGTTCCGACGTTCCTGACCTCCACTATACCTCCGACACGCCTCATCATGGTCTTGCGAGAAAAAAGTGTCTACAAACGTTAGCGTTGTGGTAGGCCTACAAGCCTCCAACAGCTCTTGCTTTGTAGGTTGGCTCGTGACCACGCACCCACCGCTGCCGATGGTGAAGCGTCGAAGGAAGCAGAGGACAAAAAAGAAGGAGAGACTGTAGACTGTGTCACACACCCACGCCGGAGGATTGGCCAAGAACCGGGTAGTTCTAACGAAATACTTTTATTTTGTTAGCTTACGGCTTTTTCAAAAATGAGAGGGTTCAAGAGAAAAAAAATACATATTAGAGATTGACGAAAAAAAGTTATCAATAGAAGAGCCCACATTCATGGTGCTGGAGGTGATGATGATGCTCCTAGAATTGGTGGCACCCACCCACTCGGTGGGATCGGCCAAGAGTCGGGCGGCTCATCTTCCTTGAATAAATATTCTACTGTAAAAAATGACGCCTACTAGAATCTTTAATTCTTCACAATGGATCCTAATACTTGGCTACGTACTAAATCAATCGTTTATTTTAAACATATCTGAGATCGTTACGAGGAATAACAGTCACCTTTGTTTAAACATAAAAAAACGTAAGAAAGCAAATCATCAAAATTATTATAACGGAAGGTCATAGGCTAAAATTATGAGTGACTCATGAAGCAAAAAATTTGAGTTTTCCACAGCAATTCATGGTTTTCTGTCCTAACGTCCCAGCTCGAAAGCCCCAAATCCATGACAGTAGAAGTAATTGTCATGCCAAGCTGAAGCACTAGTATATCTACGGTTTTTACGTCTGGCTGCTCTCGTGATCACCCGCTGAACTTGAGGTAAACCAAAATTAGTATAGGAGGGTAAGATAGTCTACGAATATCGCTCGCTCGCAATTGACTGAATAACGTCAAAATCCCGTCGCCTACGTCATAAACCGTTACTGCCAGACGTGTGGCACAGGTGAGTGACAGTCTGTATATATCTACCCAGGAACGGCGTAAACAGACGCGGGTAATTTCAATGTGTGAATGATTTTAAAAAAAAGATGATATCTGCAGCGCTGATTCGATGAATGTAAAAAATAACTGTCACGGTCTGAGCACTGTCAGCAACTGTGGCGCCATCTCATCCCGAGCGATTGGCCAAGTGTCATGTGTATAGACGGTTTCGGTGTTTGTAAACACACTGGCTTGCGCCAAACGGCCTACCCCAGCAGAATTCCGGTGCAGCACTTCCGGAAACGCTTTTTTTCAATGAATAATTGATTGATATGTGGGGTTTACCGTCCCAAAACCACTACATGATTATGAGAGACTCCGTAGTGAAGGGCTTCAGAAATTTTGACCTCCTTGGTCGAAATTTCTTTAACGTGCACCCTAGCGGTCTTTAACGTGCACCGAAATCTGAGCACATGGGCTTACACCATCTCCACCGCAGCAGGGATTTCAGCCCACGACCTGCGTGCGGGTCAGCAGCCGAGTACCTTAGCCACCGTGGCGGGGCCTTTTTAAATAGTTGCGGCTGTGTTTTCTTGGTGTGTTTCAGTTTGCTGCTCTGTTATTTCTGGCGCATTCCTTAGGATGTGTTTGCAGCAAAGTCTAGCGGCTACATGAAGAGGCTCACTGCTCGCGTGGTCGATGGGCGCCGCGCAAAATATCCGTCGGGCGTTCCGATGAGTGCGGCCCCCTGCTCCGTGTTACCTCTGATAGTGGTCGCGCCTATAAAACAGAAAATGCATAAGCTGCATGAGAAGATTGTCAGCGAACTTAATTGGGCCAGTTGGTTCTGCATGGAGACGATGTGAATGCGATTTGAAGACACGGACAGGGAATTGACAGCGCACATCTTTCTTTTCCTGTCCGCGTCTTCAAAGTGCACCAACATCGTCGACATGCAGAAGAAGAGTCTCTTACTTCACTGTGAAATTATTCAATTAATCTAATCGACTAGAATATAGAACCTTCCTCCTGCTGATCCCCGAATATATTTGTGTTTTTGTCTAAGCATAAAACCTCAGAATAAACACTTATTTTTGAGCCTGTGTCACACCAGGCACTTTTAAAAGAGATCAGTGGCGATCGGAATCGCTCGTGATCCAAAGTGTTCATGTGACTGAGAATTTATAAACTCTACTGATGTGATGACGTACACTGTGGCTGCAGGGTCACGTGAACTATTATGGTTTACCCACGGGTAATCTATTCATGAATCAAACTTCCAAGTTGAACGTTCGTATACCTAACTTTGCAGTCCATGTTCACACCCAAAAGATACATTAGCTAGAATGCGGCGATGTTCTTTAGCGGCAGAAAGACAGGCGATGAGTCATTTGCTCGCACAGCTGCCCAGTCACCAGCGTCGATTTCCAAAAAAAATTAAGTGCAACGACAACAAAACATGCTAACCATGCCGTATACTGTGTGGCGATTCATGTTAAGCGCGAGTACTTTGTGTCCTGTGTTGTTTCGAACTGTGCACATAATCGATATCGCTCAAACTATAAAATAAACAACTTTGCGATGGATTCTCAGTGTGAGCTTTCATGTTTAGCTGCCCATTTCAGGCGTCAGTACATTTATATGGCAATGGTGGAACACGACAGTGACTGCATGATGTGTTTCCAGCGACCGGGTGCCTTCGACTTGTCTAACATCTGAGTATCACCTCTTTGTCATCAGTCTGCACTGAGCTTTACATTGCCTTTGAGGACGTGCAGAAATAACCTACGGGCTCTTAGTGGAAATACAGTTTTCTCGCGTGATAACTACAATGAAGGTGCTCTTTTCGTCATCATCGGTCGAAAAACGGAACGGTTCGACTGGCATATAAAATTAATTTAGGCAAGTGGACTGCATCCTGGCTTGACACAGCTGTGCTCGAGTTGCCGGCGCTTCATCGGAATAATCTTATCCGCATAAGACACTGAAACAGAAGCAGCCGCGGCCAGAAACCAACGATAACACCACGCGAAAACAAGCGTAAGCGGAAGATTCTAGGTGTAGTTTTCCGGTGAGCGCACAACGTTGCTAGAGACCAGCAGGCTCTGGCGAAACCGTCTACAAACAACGTACTAAGAAAATAGAGTTGTGATCGGTATAAATAAGAGAAAAAACTGAGAATGTTTCTGTTTATAGCAGTTATTTTGGTCAAACAGCAAAGAAAATGCGACAGGCAAAGACGAGAAAAAAATTGCCAGATTCCACGTACAGTAATTGATGATATGCAAAGCACAAATAAGAAATGTTGATATGCCACTTTGAAGCACAAAGTTACGAGGTGGAGGTTAATAACGCAGCACATGACTTCCATGTCATCATTAATAGGTTTGCATGAGTCGTTTGCCTTCGTCGTCCATTCACGTTACGTGATACTAAATTTAGTATATGTGGACCTAGCGAAACGGCCGCGAGCATGCTGTGAGCGTGGAATGTTGTCATGTTCTTACATGGCAAGCGTGTCATGTTTGCACTCGCCATATGATTCGTCAACCATTGACGTCGCGTAACAGCGAATTCGGTGTATGTGGAACTTGAAAAACGGGTGCGAGTGCATCGTGAAGGGCCCAATATACACCAATGTAGCGTTTACGCGCGCGCACGCTGGGCACAGTGACGCTACATTAGCAAAACGCGAGCATTCTATAGTCTGACGCCAGGCGCGACAAGCGTCCTACGGCGAGACCCGACGGCAACCGGCGCGAAATGCGACATGCTGTCTTTCGCGCCAGTGCGTTACCCAGACACCACTGCGTCTCCCTCTTTTCATGACGGAGGGACGCCGGATGCGCTGAAACGCTCATGCGTCAAAGCAACCAACGCAGTGCGGCGCGCGCCTGTGATTTTATGGCAGGACCGGCGCCTTTCGTGGCAACGCCGGCGTGATGCGACGAAATGAACACCGGCGAGCACGCGCACCGCGTCACGTCGAAATGTGTTGGCGCCTTGACTGTGGCATGTCAAGGCGCCAACACATCAGCCATTGGCGTCCCGTAATACCAAATTTGGCTTAAGTCAAGCTAGCGAAACGGCCGGGAACGCATCATCAGTCTGGCATGTATTCATGTTGTTACATGACACGCATGTAATGATTATCATGTTTGGATGTGTCATTTACTTATGTCCTCCGTTCGCGTCACGTAATACCGAGTTTGGTACATGTGAAGCTATCGAAACGGCCGCGAGCGCCGTTTAGCTAGCTTCATACTAACTGCTCGCCTAATTAACGGACCGATTTGCGGCGGCCGCCGCGGTCTCTTCCAAAGAATGTGCTGTATTTGTTGTCCTCTCCCGAATGGCTTACGGCGTCGTGGCGACAAGACGTCTCACCCTCCGACTAGGAGGGACAATGCCTTGCGGTCATAGGCCGCCGACCAGTCGGCTACTTGTTTGAGGATACAAGGAGCGCCGCTCCCTCGTCAGCGCGGGCACCAGTCAACACAGGGCCTGGTAACTTAAGTTATACTTTACTAGAATATGCCAGATTCTAGTACACTATACTTAAGGTACGAACACACTGGCGGCGCCGCACTCTCCCGCGCGCCGCTCTCGAGACGCCGCTTTTCTCTCTTTCTCCCACCGAGCGTCGTGGAATTTCTGCCGCCGACGGAATCGCTCGCTGGGCTATTTTCCGCTTCCGCCCGTTCCTGCGCAAGCAAACCACCAATGAGTGCCTGCTTTTCCTCCCTTCCTGCTCACATCGGCGCGCCTCCTCATCCATGTTGTTTTAAAGACCATATTGTTTCTTGGGGACCTTCGATGGAAAAAAATTTTGTCTGTCTGTACATTTGCCTGTTTGTCCGCCCTAACGATACCTCAATTGGCAACGAATGGCCAATCCCATCCGCAGCGCCCATGTTACGCTTCATTTTACGCGAACCCCTTTGGGCCCAAATGCAAGACCACGGACAGCGTGCGAACGCTCCCGGGCCTGTAAACGTATCGGGGGTAGAGGCGCAGAAGTGTATGCCCACACGCCGAGGAACCTGAGACGCTTCTGCCGCGAAGGTCGTCATGTGCTGTGCGCGAGAACGCGGTGAGCTCATGGCTCATTCGCACCTGGCTCTTGAGTGTGGGAACGCCGGTGGTGTGATCCGTGGCGCGATCAGTCGCGTGATCGGTGGCGTGACCAGTGGCGTGGTAGGTGGTGCGAACACAAGGTGATCCATATTTGGTCATGTCTGGAGGCGCCTGACGTCACACAAGCGTCTGGAACCCTTTAAAACGCGCAGGGAGAGACTGGGCGAAGGAGACTGGATTGAGACTCTGCCGGAACTCTGCTCCTCGGCTTCCTACCTTTGTTTGTAAACTTGAATGTCTACTTTGGTCTAACTATGTAGTATTAAACTCTATTGATTTGCTGTTCTGCGCCGTCTCGCCGGTACTTCCCTTCTCGTCGGTCCTGATGCAAGTTACGAGCACAACCTGCTGACGGCGGCGGTCAAGAGACACCCTTAAAAACTGGTGGCAGCGGTGGGATGCTACAGTCATTTCAACGACTCGAGGGCTGAGCTGCGACACGGATCCACGAGCCGTCTCGTCTGCCAGGCCGCAACCAGATGCAGTGTTTGCGAGGGTGTACGCGGAATTCTTGGCTGTTGAGTGGTGAGTGCGGGGCTTTGTCTGCTGAGTTTTGCCAGGCTCTTTCAGTGGGGAAGCGTAACTGGTAATTCGAACTATTGTTGTCGCCAAAGTGGGCTGCGGCAAGATAGTTGTGTACAGTAGGAAAGGTCGCACTGAACACAGCCATGAATTTGAAGTTGCTGCGTAAAGCGGAGTTATTACAGCTTGCAAAGGAGTTGCGTTTGGATGTTTCTGACGCACTCAGGAAACCAGAATTGATCGAGGCTATTAGTGCTCTGGAGGCTGAGGAAGATGAGCTGACGGAATGCCTTGAGATAATTCGAGAAAGGGAAGCCGCAAAAAGACAGGCAAAGGAGCGTAGAGAACAGCAAGAGAAAGAGCGTGAGGAAAAGGAGCTCGAATTAAAACGACTCGAGTTTTAACGTTCGAGAGAGCGCGAGGAACGCGATCACGTGCTCGAGTTAAAGCGACTCGAGGTTGAAATAGAGCGCGTGCGAACGGCAGGGCAGAGAAGCGAGGCAAACAGTGCAGGGGTGCACATATCGCTCAAAATTACAGAACTAATTCGCCCTTATAAACTCGGAGAGGACATTGGGTTGTTCTTGGTGAACTTTGAGCGGACGTGTGTGAAGCAGGGGTTCTCCCGTGAGTCGTGGCCACAGCGCTTGCTCACACTCTTACCTGGCGAGGCAGCAGAAGTAATCGCTCGTTTATCCACTGAGGAGGTCGACGATTACGATAAAGTAAAATCCAGTTTGCTTAGGAAGTACAGGCTGTCCGCGGAGGCATTCCGGCGGAAATTCCGTGAATTGGAGAAAGGAAGGAGTGAGTCATACACTGAATTTGCCTATAAACTGAAGTCAAACATGGAATGGCTAAAGGAGGAGAAGGCCTACGGTGACCACGCAAAGGTTATTGAGTGTTTTTTACTAGAGCTATTCTACAACCGGTTACCAGAGAACATTAGGCATTGGGTGCAAGACAGGCCAGATGTTAACTCTGTAGCCAGAGCCGCAGAGCTAGCAGAGGAATTCGTCACACGTCGGGCTCGCGAAGGCAGTGACAGTGGTCGAAAAGGGGGTCCCGATTTTAGGTTCAAGCCAAAGAGAGGGCCTGTGAAAACGAAGGAAGAGCCTGAAATTGGGAATGCCCGAACCATAAATACGTCGGAGTCGGAACGGAACACCGAACCTGCGTTAGAACAGCGAAGGAAGCTAGAAGCGAGGAAACCATTCCTTTGCTATAACTGCCATAAACCCAGTCACATTGCGGCGCACTGTAAGAAACCAAAAGTTGTGTTTCTATCCATCAGTGGTAGGGACGAGAATATCGAGCTTCTCGAACCTTACATGCGCGACCTTGAAGTGAACGGGAAGCCATGCCGCGTACTGCGCGATTCTGCGGCTACGAAGGACGTAGTTCACAGCTCGTACGTTGAACCGCAAATGTTCACGGGTGAGTGTGCTTGGATCAAGCAGGCAATAGAGTCGAGCAGTGCATGCCTTCCTGTCGCAAAGGTAACTATCAAAGGTCCTTTCGGCACGCCCGAGACGGAAGCTGCCGTGTCGCCGGCACTCCCTCCGCAATACCCTTACCTGTTTTCGAATAGATCTGACAAGATGCTGCGCGAGAGAGGGCAGCTGTTTGGGGAGGCAAATGTGATGGCGCTAACGCGTTCGAAAGCACGGGAACTCGCTGCGAAGGCAGTTGCCGAGTCCCCTTTAGCTGAAATCGGCCTGACGCAGGACTCCCCAGCAGAGGGCGAACTTGCGCCAGCGTTACAACAGCAGGAGGTCCCATCCGTGGAGGATGAAGCTACGGCACGGGCACCATCAGAAATATTGGAAGAGCGATCCAGAGATTTACTTGTAGCGCCTACGTCGGAAAGCTTACAGCGACTGTTAATGGTAGACAGCAGGGCCTTGAGGAATCAACAAGATAAAGACCCGAGCTTGCGAAACATCCAGAGCAGGGTAAATGAAAAGATAGCCCCGAAAAAGATAAGTTATTATGAGAAGGTTGGCATACTGTACAGGAAGTATGTTCACAAAAGGGGTGTAATGTTTGATCAGCTGGTCGTGCCTCAAGCTTATCGAGAGGATTTACTGCGCTTGTCGCATGGAAGTTCTTGGGCAGGTCATTTAGGCGTCAAGAAAACGAAGGGACGGTTGTTGCAGGAGTATTATTGGCCAGGCTGTTTCCGCGACGCAGAGCGATTTCTAAGGACATGAGACACGTGTCAGCGTGTAGGTAAGCCGGGTGACAAGTCGAGGGCGCCGATGAAGCTGGTGCCTATCATCACAGAGCCGTTTCGGCGGCTCGTAGTGGACACTGTAGGCCCACTGCCGGCGACATCGTCGGGGTACCGCCACGTGCTGACCGCGATATGCCCAGCGACTAAGTTCCCCGAAGCGGTTCCACTTAAAGAACTTAGCTCTGTGGAAATAGTTAACGCGCTCCTTTCCATATTCGCACGAGTTGGCTTTCCCGCCGAAATACAGTCGGATCAAGGCTCTGTGTTTACTAGTGCTCTTACCACTACGTTTTTGGAAAGGTGCGGAGTAAAACTAATTCATAGTTCAGTCTACCACCCTCAGTCTAACTCCGTGGAGAAGCTCCACTCCGTTCTGAAGCGAGTGTTGAGGGCGTTATGCTAAGAAAGGAAGACGGACTGGGAGCTATGTTTGCCGGCTACCATGTTCGCGTTAAGGACTGCCCCGCATGAAGCAACGGGGTTTTCACCAGCCGAGCTCGTGTTCGGTCGCTCGTTGCGATCTCCTCTTCGCTTGCTTCGAGAATCATGGGAAGGCCGAGCCTAAGACCCAGTAGTGGTCGAGTACGTTTTGAAGCTACTGGAGCGTTTAAGAAGCGCTCAACGGCTATCAGAGCAAGCCATGGCTAATGCGCAACATAGGTCAAAGGTGTACTATGACCGCACAGCCAGAACCCGTCGATTCGATGTCGGGGACAAAGTAATGATACTGCGACCGTCGCAGAAAAACAAGTTAGAAGTGCAGTGGGAAGGTCCCGCCAACGTAGTTGAAAAGCTTTCTGACACAAACTACGTGATACGCCTGCCCGGAAAGCGAAAGATACAGCAAGTGTATCATTGCAATCTGCTCAAGCCATACCGAGAACGGGAAGCAGTGGTATGCATGATGGTGAACATCCCCGAGGAGATTCCAGTTGAACTTCCAGGGCTTGCATCAGTCATAAACGGTGAGGATGGTGAACCACTAATCAAAGAATTAATATCGAAAGCGCAGTTAGAGCCGGAGCAAAAGATCGAGCTCCAGGATCTTCTGAAAGAATTTCAGGACTTATTTGTAGATAGGCCTGGAAGAACCTCAATTGTTACTCATGACATCGAGCTGACATCCTCAGAACCCGTGCGTAGCAAAGCTTACCGAGTGTCACCGCGCCAACGAGAGATTAGGGATTCCGAGGTGAAGAAGATGTTGGAATTAGGCGTGATCGAGCCTTGTGAGAGCGATTACACTTCGCCCTTAATCTTAGTTGAGGTGCCGGGAAAAGATCCACGCCCTTGCGTGGATTATCGCAAGCTAAACTCGATCATCAAAGATCAGATTTACCCTATACCAAACATTGAAGAGCGCATTGAGAGGGTTAGTGGAGCTCGATATATTTCCACGCTGGATCTCGTTCGAGGCTACTGGCAGGTTCCTTTCACCGAAAGGGCTAGCAGATATGCAGCGTTCATATCGCCGTTGGGAACGTTCCGCCCTAAGGTATTGAGCCTCGGTTTGAAAAATGCACCATACTGTTTTTCAAGCCTTATGGACAAGGTGTTACGAGGACTAGGGGAATTCGCTTTACCCTACTTAGACGATGTGGCGATATATTCGTCCTCTTGGTCGGAACACATGCAACATCTGCGAGTGGTTCTAACGCGTTTGCGTGAAGCGGGACTAACTGTGAAGGCACCTAAATGCCAACTCGCTCAAGCTGAGGTGATCTACCTAGGTCACATAATCGGACAAGGACGCCTCCGACTTTCTGAGCTCAAGGTGGCTGCCATACGCGATTTCCCGCAACCACGCTCAAAGACAGATATCCGCTCATTTCTGGGGGTTGCAGGTTACTATTAACGTTACATCCCGAGATATTCGGAATTAGCTAGCGCTTTAACTGACGCGCTCCGGAAAACTGAGCCACAAACTGTCATCTGGGATGACCGTAAAGAGGAGGCTTTCAAAGCATTAAAAGCCGCCTTAACAAGTCAACCTGTGCTGAAATCACCTGATTATTCGAAAGAGTTCATAGTTCAGTGTAATGCTAGTGAGCGAGGCATGGGAGTAGTGTTGTGCCAACGAGGAGAGGACGGTGAACACCCAGTTCTTTATGCCATTCGTAAGCTGACTGTGCGAGAAGAAGCGTATAGCGCAACCGAGAAAGAATGTGCGTGTCTCGTATGGGCAGTGCAAAAGTTGTCGTGTTACCTTGCAGGCTCGAGGTTCATAATAGAGACAGACCACTGTCCTCTCAGATGGCTGCAGTCCACTTCTTCCAAAAATGGTCGCCTCCTGCGCTGGAGCCTCGTTTTGCAGCAGTATTCATACGAAATACGGTACAAAAAGGGGAGTCTCAATGGCAATGCCGATGGCTTAAGCCGAAGCCTCTAGGTCATGAATTGGCCTCGATTGTTTTTCTTCCTGACATAGGTTTTTGCGTTATTATTTCTTCCGTAGTCTTGGAAGACCTGTGCGTCGTCAGGTGGGCAACAAAATTAGGGGTGTGTTTAGTACTTTGTACGAGTAATAAGATTGAGACTTTTGTGTTTAAGGTAAGCCTTGCGGGGCTCAGTGGATACGTGTCTCGCGCTTGCTTCTTCAGTGGCTTTGTTATCCTGTGCTTTCCCGTGGATTGTTTGTTTAGTCGACCGGCTCTACCATGGCGAGGATCTTGCCCTCCCAGAGAGAGGACTTCGTTGTCATCCGGCATCTCTTCGGACACCACGTCGGTTCCAAACTCTTGGCAGGAACGCCGGAAGAACCTGTGGTTTCCCTTTTTGCTGATGAAAGACCTGAAGCGGTGGGGTGTGATGATCTCACCACCCGGAGCTGCCTGGCGACCAGCCCCACCGACGACCCCCGCGGGGTCGCCCCGGAAAGGAGCTCATACCATTGTCTTTGGCCACTTTTGACTGTCGCCAATTGCTGGATTCCATTGTATGGTTCGCCTCCAGCCTCCGGCGAACCTCGACAACATCAGTGAAATCTGGCGGAACTACCTTACGAGACGGAACAGGGCCTAGAGCCAGGTATCATGCACCGTGCTCCAGGTTAAGAAGGCTACGAGCTTCGACGACTGATCCCTGTTGACAGTGGATGCTGTCCCCTGCCATTCGGGATCTCCATCCGCGAGGGGGCAGTCTGTTACGCTTCATTTTACGCGAACCCCTTTGGGCCCAAATGCAAGACCACGGACAGCGTGCGAACGCTCCCGGGTCTGTAAACGTATCGGGGGTAGAGGCGCAGAAGTGTATGCCCAGACGCCGAGGAACTTGAGACGCTGCTGCCGCGAAGGTCGTCATGTGCTGTGCGCGAGAACGCGGAGAGCTCATGGCTCATTCGGACCTGGCTCTTCAGTGTGGGAACGCCGGTGGTGTGATCCGTGGCGCGATCAGTCGCGTGATCGGTGGCGTGACCAGTGGCGTGGTAGGTGGTGCGAACACAAGGTGATCCATATTTGGTCATGTCTGGAGGCGCCTGACGTCACACAAGCGTCTGGAACGCTTTAAAACGCGCAGGGGGAGACTGGGCGAAGGAGACTGGATTGAGACTCTGCCGGAACTCTGCTCCTCGGCTTCTTACCTTTGTTTGTAAACTTGAATGTCCACTTTGGTCTAACTATGTAGTATTAAACTCTATTTATTTGCTGTTCTGCGCCGTCTCGCCGGTACTTCCCTTCTCGTCGGTCCTGATGCAAGTTACGAGCACAACCTGCTGACGGCGGCGGTCAAGAGACACCCTTAACACCCACCATTATTTCACAAGGTTCAGCGTTCACAGTTTTGCGATTGTCAATAAAAAAGCAAATATTGCGCATATCTGAGGCGCCATAACAACATGTCTATGTTTATGTCTGCCTTTACACTAGAAGAGGGCACACACAAAACACTCTAAGGACTGTAGCGTTTAACGCGCTGCGCTGACAGGACAACGCGATGCTCAACAAGGTGTTCGAAACGCTTTGCTACGACGGCACGAAGGTGGCCCCTGCCCATCGCTTTCCATTCTACACCTTATCACCGTCGTGACTGGCGCGCATCTTTCTCCGCGGTCACGCATGCCTTCGTTTTCGAAGATATCTACGAGATGGCGCTCGTGTTTAACGTGCGTAGATGCACTTGTTCGCCTCCGTTACACGATCGAGGCACTCTAATGCAGCGCCTTCAGGATGCCATTCACTGATTTTCTTGCACAGAACATCAAATAAACGTTTGGTTCACTCTCTCCAGATGCGAGACTATCGTATTTCGACGACATTTACAGTATACATGTAGATTCTGGCCATTTTTTTCTCTCTCCGTCTGTCGTGGAGAAGACCGTACCCGCGAGGCGGCAGCTAACAGGTGGGTGCGCGCGTCTCGACATGTCCATTCTTGTTTCGCAGGGGTCCCTAAATGAAACAAGATAAGCAACTTGTTTCACCTAGGGACCTTAGTCTCGCTTTTCTCGCGGCGCCGCCAATGTGGAAAGCGTGCCGCTGGCTGCCGAGCGGAGGCACCGACGCTCGAGAAGCTGCCGCGGCATGCTTCCCGTCAGTGTGTTCGTACTGAGTAGATGTTTCTTTTTGCTCATCAATATCTATGTGGAGCAGTCAAAACTTTTGTGGTGAGAGCCATTATATCGACCCTTCCGGTGCGTTATCGCCGATGTGAAGTTCCGCATAAAGTCCCCAATTGATACGATCGTCTCACGCGTTTAATGTTTTATGCACCATAGTGTTCACGTGATGTCACATCCTCCGTTGTCGCCCTCTCTCGCCATGCCTAGGTACCTACGGTGGTTCTTTTGGTGCAGCGTGGTTCGCTGGGGATTCGTCATCTGTTGCTGTGAACCTATGTACTTTCCCGTAATTAGGTTACACCTGAAGACGCATATATCACCGAGAGTCTTCAAGTAGTTGTTAATCCGCACCAGCCAAACACACCGGTACTTTTTGGAAAATCGCAATGTGCATTCTCAATTTTAGGTAATAACTTTCGGCGAAGAAACACTCCGAAGCTCTGCTCCCTCTTCGTGCTGGACGACTAAATCAGCTCGCCTCACTTACAGCTAATAACTGATCAAACTTTCATCCTGAGGCAAAACTAAACGGGTGCAAGCACGAGGAGACAACACGGCAGCGGTAGTCAATGGAGTCGGTAGGTACCCGGACATGTCGGTGGCGCATTTCGGAAGTGACGAAGGGGCGCTGCGTGACGCACGTGCACACTGTGTACTTGCGATGACAGCCGTCGCGGCTCAAGCTGGGAGGACAGACGCACGCGCTCGTCCATCGCGCGGGAGGCCCGGAGGGGGGGGGCAGCTAGGGGTAGTCCTTGAGGAGGTGGGGCAGTGGCTAAATGTACATGACACTTGATGACACTTGATATTTTTTCGTACGAGCCTTGAGACCAGACCACTTTAATCAAGTAATCAATAATTAGCAGTTTGCTAAGTGGATGCTTAATTAATCGTTCACTTATTATTGCCGCTACAAAGAGTGGATTGTCTTAGAAAAAACTCTTATCATACTGCCAAGAATGTTATCACTCAGCTGCACGTCATTTTTGACCATTGACAATTATTTTCTTCAAGACATGCAAGTTTAGGGCAGCTGTTTGATTTCTTTCACTGGAAAAATGAATCCACTGTATTTGCCCTCGAGTTGGACAAATAGGGGCAAGGCGCTCAAGCACGCTGTTTACATATCTCTTGAAGTGCAGGTATACGTCAGCGTATTTCGGATGTTTGATTAATGTTCACAAGTGAGGAGCCAACGTCCGTGTGCATGACTGTGGAAGGATACATGTCCCAGTTTTCACTAGAATTACCCTGCATCCACCGGGAGCCACAATTCTACGAAAGACAAGCTGCCCTGTGAGCCTTATGTGGGTGACGTGAAGCTAAATAGTCTTACTTCTAAAATCGCAAGAGTCAACGTAGCCCCATATAAGGTGAGCCGGAAAATTGACTTTTTCATGCGCAGTACTTTATTTTTTGCGGGAAACAGTTTTATTGAAAAAAAATATCGGCATACTGTGCAGAAAATGATTTTTTTGTCAAGAAAAAATGCAATTTTCGTTCAAAAGATATGAGGGTGTCATTTTAAGGGACCACCATGCATAAAGGGTTCACTGGTAACTTCCGGTGCAAGTACAGCTCCATATTTCTACGGTATTTAGCGTTTAGCATAGAACATGCTCTCCTGCACTTTAGAACTTAGTATGAGCAATATATAGTTAAATATATATAAATGCAGATCGGGTCTACGGACTAACGCGCCTTGATAACGACGGCATCCGGAAGAAAGAAAACGTGACATATGACACATTCAAGTCCAAACGAAGTAGTGTCATCTCTGTCGGATTGCCAAAAGCTTTAAAAGATGCCACATTTCAAATCCGACACACGAGGCTCGCATGTTTCAAAAGAAAAATAATGAAAAGAAGGTGGTTACTTGGGGTGACCACCGTGCTGGGGAGAGTTTTAAGGAAATCCTTTCGTCAGGGTGTCTCAAGTGCTTTTGAAAATACAAATTCGTTTGATTGGCTCCGGTGACACATGCGCTATAATCGCGCATGTAAAAGTCGACGAAGAAGAAAAAGTCCTAAAATAAAAAAAAATATGGAGGTGCTGGGTATCGATCCCAGTACCTCTCGCATGCTAAGCGAGCGCTCTACCATCTGAGCTACACCCCCGGATGGTATCGCAGTAACAGTAAGAATGGCGTGAAACACGCACTACGTGGCTTCTAGAAAGCCGCCCTTTCCTTCGACCCAGATCGAATCCGGTTGCGGGCCCTCGCAACGTTTCGCAACCTTTTGCTGCGATGAATCTCCTCTTTGAACGAGTTCCGCCGTCGCGTGAAACATCTTTCTCTTTCTGATGACGGACGCTGCGTGAATGTTGCTTGTGCTGATGCACAATTTTTTTTTAGTTCGCTATGAACTAGATAGTCTGTCATCGACTATCGTCCCGAAACTCACGTGTCTGCGTTCGCTTACATCGCCTATCAGATGCGTAGGCGAGTGCCGCTCGCATGTCGATGCCCACTACGAATAGTTATAGTTTCTTCACACACTCGTGATCTGCCACTATAGCACGTGTTCTCTCTACTGCATCTTGGTCAGGCAAAAAGCCTCTCATTCGGTTCCCCGGTCACGGGAGCCGTGACAATCATGAAATCATTCCTAACGAGCTTGTACACTCCCAGTTGCGAGGTCCTACCCACCCCACCGGTAATGCCGAGATAGGGCAGGATCAAAGGCACCCTCTTGTCACTCTTAATGTCAACTAAGGCGCCAAAAGTTTCCGCTTCCACGACCACACTTAAACAGACCACAGACCATCTATCTGCTAATTGTACAGGTGGACACGTATTCAGTTCCGTTTATTTGTTCAAAATTCATCGAAGGCATAGAATCCGGCAGTGCGCGCATGGACATCCGAGGTACACACTTCAGCTTATGCTCTGGCGGTGTAACGACTTCCGTGGTGACTCAGCGTAATAGACGGAAGAATACTGGCTCTGGCTCCTCACCAGCTCCGCCAAGGGAGAGCAGCTCAGGGCTGTTCTGAGAGCCCGCGAAGCCACCGAGAGTTTCAACCTCCTCCCCTCTTTCATTGTGGGAGCGGCTCGCAAACGGTACCCCCTGCCGGGGGCTCTCTTCATCTGTTCTGGACCGAACAGTTATGCAGTTATGTGTATGTCTGTCTGCTGATGATGATAATGATAAGCATGTGTTAGTGAGGGTATGAGGAAACGAGACCATATCTCTCTATTCGAAGATCGGCCTGACGAATGCTATGTGAACTAAGGGCTGTGTTGACAAGGTTGCCATTTGAACTGATCTGTGAAGAAAATTATAATTATTTTTTTGCGTGGAAGATGTGGCATTGTGATTATAGTACTCGTCCTAACTCAAGTCAGACGTTATTGTTAAGCCTGGATAATTAAGTTTGTGCACTGTGGGTCAAAGCGGTGTCTTTCATATACTCTAACAAAAATTTAAAGCGTAGCCTTTCTTCGGTATGGTCATACAATCCGATTTTTTTACAATTACTTTCATCTGCCAGTCGGAACACAATTCAGTAATAGCACAAACAGATTTGTTGAACAAGTATACAGTGGTCATTTTCAATTCGTCTATAAATGATAGAGTTATCCACAAATAATTTAAATTTGGAGTATAAATTAGTACATATATCATTAATATACACGCGAAATAACAAGGGCCTGATCACGAAACCCTGGGACGCAGCGGACGTGACCGGCACAATATTTGATGCGATATGTTCAATATTAACAAACTGAGAAAAACTAAACAAAAAATCACGCACCCAATCAATATTTTCTCCGTCTCTGATAGTGTTTTTTTACTCTAGTTATTAGCTTGGTGTGACAAACGCAGTCAAATGCTCTCGGAAATTGAAATAAAATTGCGTGCGTTTGGATGTCTTCGTCAATGCCTAGCGTGATATCGCGTATTTTTATTTATTTATATATTTATGTATTTATCGATACTGCAGGCCAATATACTGGCCCATGCAAGAGGAGCAAATACAATAATAAAACGACAAGGCATTCACAAAAAGACTAACAATGCAAGAAGAAAAACGTACACTGCAAGACGCATGGGATTCACGACACAATTGCAATAAATGTTTAAACACTAAATATTAGAACAAGTGGTTTTACAATTCTTTTCTAAAAGTTTCCGATTGTATGACGTGAACAGGCAAAGAGTTCCATTCTTTTATGGTGCGCGGAAAAAAATTGTTCATGTGAGATTTTGTTTTGGCGACTATAGGCGTGAGAGAAAAGCTGTGTCTGTGTCTAGTCGACCGTGCGTTTAGGGGCACTAAAAAATGAGGCTTCTGAAGGCCAGTTTTCCCATTTATTATGTTGGGCAGGAACTGTAGGCGACTACGTTTATGGCGATGTTCTAGTGAACCTATTTTACTAGTAAGCATTGGAAGTGAAGGGGAATGTTCTCTTTTGTATTTTCCAAAAATAAATCTAACAGCCTTCCTCTGCACACGCTCCAAATTCATTATGTCTTTTTTGGTGTGAGGATCCTATACAATCGCTGCATATTCAAGTTTTGAGCGCACAGTAGCGTTGTATGCCAAAAGCTTTGTACTCGCCGGAGCTTTGCTAACTTTTCTTTTCAAAAACCACAATTCGCGCAAGGCTGAAAAGCATGTAAGAGATATAGGATCTCACCAAGTAAGTTTGTTATTAAACGTGACGCCTAAATATTTATACTGGTCAACCTCGGTTATTATGGTGTCGTTCAGAACGTAAGAAGATATGCTAGGTTCTTTTTTTTGTTACTCGCATCAAAACTGTTTTTTGTACATATATTTCCATTCCCCAAAGTGTACACCACTCTGAAATGACTGTGACTGATGGCTGCAAGATTTGGTGATCATTCTGCCAGGTAATTTCTTTAAATATGACACAGTCATCTGCAAATAAATTTACATGCACGTCACTAATGAGTTTTTTCGAGATATCATTTATATAGATCAGGAATAGGAGTGGTCCCAGTACGCTGCCTTGCGGCACTCCCGAGGTTACATGGCGCGCAATGAACGAGCATTGGTTAATTTCTACGAACTGTTGCCTGTGCCGTAGGTATGCCTGGATCCATGATATATTGTTTGAAGGGAGACCAATGCACTCGAGTTTGTAGGTTATTTTATGTGAGGCACCCTACCAAAGACTTTGCTGAAATCAAAATATAACATGTCAACTTGTGCGGACGAGTCAAGTATTTCAGAGATATCATGAACAACTGACACAAGCTGAGTTGTATTCGATAACCCCTTTCGAAATCCATGCTGTTGCTGAGAGAGGACCTTGTGATCACTTAAATACTGGTGAATAAAACACTCTACAATGTGTTCTAATAATTTGCTACAAGTACTTGTAAGAGAAACTGGTCGATAATTAAAAACTGGAAGATATTCTCCCTTTTTATAAATTGGGACAACTCTGGCTTTGCGCCAGTCGTATGGAATATTCTCTAAGCGTAAACGTAACTTCAAAAATTCTGTTAAAAAGACACAAATCTGTTCCGCGTAACGTCGTAAAAAACATTTGGTATCCCGTCAGGGGCTGCAGATTTACGTACATGAAGATTAAGAAGCATTTCCAAAACACTTTCTCGAGAAATTGTAATCTCGTGCATTACAGGTCTTGCATTGCTCAGTTCATAACAGTCTAAGTCAGAAAACACACCCCAGAAGCAATCATTGAAATGTTCTGCAATTTCTTGGGTGTCTTCTACAATTTCACTATTAATGTTTACTTTTTGTGCGACTTTTTTTGACTGGCCTAGGTAGCGCCAAAACTTTTGGGGAGAGTTTGTAATAAAGTCAGGAAGGCTATGATTGAAAAATCTATTTCGCGCCTTTTCCACTTTAGCCAGCAAATTATTTTTGTATTCTATGACCACCGGACTCTTGGATTCATCTTTCTTTTTCATTCTCTTGAGTCTGCGCCTAGTTTGGATAATGTCTCTGCTTAACTAAGGGTTAGACAAGGGTTTCTTAACGCTCTTCAAAGGAATGAATTTGTCAAAACATTAAGTAATGGAACCCGTAAACACTTGCCAAGAAAGCTCTACATCACCGTCAACAATATTTAGCTGCAAGTCTAAGTATTCGATAATAGATTCATCATCCGCTTTATGATAATCTCTAACTTTGTTTTTTCACAGGGTAACCGTACATTCTTCCCACTCATTGATACCGTGAATGAAATCAACTGATGATTAGAAGTGCTATTCTCAATCTCAACAACTCCTTCGCTGAAAACCTCACTAACAAACAACAAGTCGAGAATATTACCACCATGGGTAGGCGCATGTACAACTGGATGGAGGTTAATGTTTAGCAGAATATCAATGAGTAAGTCAAAGGACAGGCTATGTCCATATCTCCAATGATAGCAATCTATTTGTGGGAGATTAAAATCGCCAGTAATTATTAGGTTTTTTTTCTTTAAACTTCAAAATGTGATCATATAACTTCTGCATGTACTGATCATCAGCATTTGAGACTCTATACACAAAACATATTATGAATTGCCCGCTTCGAACAATGACACTCAAAAATAAACTTTGATGTTTATCAATCTGAATAGTACTCTTACATCCACACTGTTTTTTGCAATGACTGCAACACCATCACTTCGGGAATATCTATCTTTTCTAAGCAATCGATGGTTCAGTGAAACAATTTCGTTATCACGCACCCCGTCGTGCAACCAAGTTTCACAAATAACGCACTCATGAGGATCGTATGCCAGCACGGTATCATGCAGCTTTTCTATTTTGTTGACAATACTTTGGGCATTCAGCGAAAGCAGTCGCAACTGCCGATACTGTGACTGCTATTCTGTATGTCGCGTTCGTGTCTCAGAGTTTTCCTTTTTCTTTGGAATTTATTTCCCTATATTGTGTGCGTAATCATAAAAGAAGAGATCACCGTCAATGCGAATCTTATCATGAACGAGCTTGACTTTCTTACCGCTTGCTCTTTCGTCTTGTGTACTGCTCCACAGAAGTCGGCGCCTGCGCAATCTGTCTACACAATAGTCATTTTGCAATGATAAGCCTGTTCCCTTTAGCTTGCGTGCGTTCTTTAGCAGTGCTTCTTTTTCAGAGTAACTCTGAATGAGCGCAATGACCAGCCTTCCTGAGTGTGCTTTTCGAAAACGGTAAATCCGCGCTACGGTTGTACAATTTATCCCTAGCTTGTCACGAAAGACGGCGTGAACAACCTTATCCCTTAGCTTCACCTCTGTTTCATTCGGCTCGTCCGGAATTCCAAAAACACTCAAATACGAACGACGACTGCGGTTTTCTATAGTCGACAAGTTTTCCTGTTGAGCTTTGAGTAATTTTTGCACTGCATCTACAGCCGCCTTTACTCCCTCGTGTTCGCAATTTCTCGCTTTCAGTTTAACTATGCTACATCCCAAGACGCTTAGACGCTTTTCAAAGCCTTGTACAGCTTTCTCTGTGGATTAAAGTCGCTCTTTCAAGGAAGCAATGTCTTCTCTAATTGTCTGCTGGCCAATCACTAACCATTGCAACATTTCCTTGACAGAGAGGCCCAGATTCTCTTCGACATCACCACAAAATAAAGATTGTATGAAAATAAGCAATCATAAGCAATACTCAAGCACACACGTGGGCACGGCAATAAAATCAGGTATCTGTCATATCACTGCGTATTGTACTATTGTAACTAACCTGAACAACAAAAACGAGACGCATGGTCAGCGATCTGCGCCCAGAGTTTTCGCCGTGCCCACTGGCAAGTCCGTCCTGCGATGCCTTCTTTATAGGGGCTGGTTCCGTCGACATCACGAACCCGTGACTCTTGCTCCTTGCGTCAAAAAGCATTGGAAGGAGCCATGCAGCCTTGAGGTCCATGTCTCATGATGTCACTGCTGGAAACGGCTTGAATACGGGCGCATCGAAGAAGGGGGCGGATGTGACGAACAAAGCCTGAACAAGAAAGACGAGACGCGGGGTCAGTGATCTGCGCCCAGCGTTTTTGCTGTGCCCACGTATGACCTCGGTGATCTGCATTGTGGTCGATAAATCCCTAGTTACAAGACAGGAGGCATTCGTTTAAAACAAGTGTTAAATATATTAAAAAATATATGTCCGAGCTTTTTGCATGTGAAGGTCGTTATGATTCGATTTGAATTTAGATTAAAGAGATTTATCTAATTTACTAATCGAATTATTTTTAACCATTTGCCAGTCTCGAGGTAGTTGCCAGTCTTGGTAGTGGAAGAGAAACACGGCCGAAATACGTGCTGAAACACTGTACGTACCTTTCCAGAAATCACATATTGTCCCGGCCGCACGCTTTTTCAGTATCTAGGACAAGAAGAAGACTAAAAGCGCCAGCGCCTGTGATGACGAGTAGGTCTATAGGAGAAACAGACCGGCTGCGGCGGCTGCATTTCTGATGGAGGCGGAAATGTTGTAGGCCCGTGTGCTCAGATTTGGGTGCACGTTAAAGAACCCCAGGTGGTCGAAATTTCCGGAGCCCTCCACTACGGCGTCTCTCATAATCAAATGGTGGTTTTGGGACGTTAAACCCCACATATAAATCAGGAGAAACAGACCGCAAAGAATCCTGAATCATACGAGTTTGTTGGCACTGTTTCGAGGACCATTTGAGCCGAGTGAACGAGGACCGATTACAGGGAAGCACCCGTTCCGTTATTCATCTGCGTTTCTTGCCCTCGCTCTATTTGCCTGAAAAGATTCCTCAGTTATGAGGAATCTTTTCAGAACACGCAACACATCAGAACACGCAAGAACATAAAAAAAAACGAAAAAGCACACGTCATAAGTAACCTCAGTTTACAGTGTTTGTTAGTGCAGCGCGAAACAGCTGATAATCAGTAATCGCAGCAGTCGCTCCAGGAAGCTGGTTCCAGTTTTTGCTGGTGCGTGGGACAAAAGATTCTGAACACGTTCTTGTTTGGCATATCGGTATACCAACTTTGTACGCATGATCGATGCGAGAGGACACGTAGGACGGTGAAAGAAAAAGATTAGCACGAAGGTGGGGGCTGTTATGGAAGATTTTATGAAAAAGGCACAGGCGAAAAAACTTACTACGAGAAGAAAGGGAAGTCAGCTGCAACGAGTTTTTCATAGCTGTAACGCTTGCTGTTCGATCGTAATCATGTAGGATAAACCAGGCAGAGTTATTTTGGACCAGTTCAAGGGCTTTAATCAGATAAACCATGCTGGGATCCCAAACTGAAGCAGCACATTCTAATTTACTTCTAACCAAGTTCTTATACATCAGTAGTTTTAGAGAGGCATGTGAAGAAGAAAAATTGCGACGAAGATAGCCTAACATACGGTTTGCATTGTTAATAATGTTGCTTATGTGAACGGACCAGGTCAGGCAAGAAGTAATGTGCACACCTAAGTACCTGTAGGATGAAACACAATCGAGTAGAACATTATTAAGATGGTACGAGGCGGGAGTGGTTGAAGTTCGACATACGCGTAAAACTTTACACTTTTTAATATTAAGGTTCATTAGCCAAAGACTGCACCAGTTTGAAATAGCGTTAAGGTCGTTTTGTAAAATACTAACATCGCTTGTGTCATTATTTCACGAAATATCACACAATCGTCAGCGAACAGGTGTATGTTTGATGAAACGCAATCAGTGAGGTCATTCATGTAAATTAAAAATAAGAGAAGGCCCAGGACTGAGCCTTGGGGTACGCCCGAATTAACAGAACATTCTGAGGAATTATATGAGTTGGCTGCAACGAACTGTGTACGGCCACACAAAAAGTGTTCCAGCCATTTGAACACATCACGATCAAGGTTAAGTTTGCTAAGTTTCAGGAGCAGGAGATTATGGGACACTTTCTCAAAGGCTTTTGCAAAATCTAAAAAAATACAGTCCGCTTTGGAGCGACGGTCAAAAATGCGGTGAAGCTGGTGTGTAAAAGACAGTAATTGGGTTTCACATGAAAATACCTTTCGAAAACTATGTTGTGCATCCGTGAAAAATGAGTTGGATTCGAGAAACGTTACGATGCTTGTGTACAAGACATGCTCCAAGACTTTACAAGGAATGCTCGTAAGGGATATATGGCGGTAATTTAAAGGAGATTCTTTGCTACCTGACGGCGACCACCTTACCGATTTTCCACTGGATAAATAGGGACCCGCTGTCAATGGATTGTTGAAAAAGTTTGGTAAGAAGAATTGAAGAATACGAGGCCGTACCTTGAAGAAATTTAGAAGTTATAAGATCGACACCAGGGCTTGAAGAGGGCTTAAGTGACTGTAATATTTTAGAAATTCCCCGAGCGTCAATAATAATTGAATTCATGAGTGGATAATTGTGCAGCTTTGGGGAAGGAAGAGATGTACTGGAAGAAACCACAAAATTACTACAAAAAAACGTGTTCAGAACAACCGGACACTCATTGTCGGGAATGGATTCGTCATTATGGTCAAGCAGTTTAATTGAATCAGTCGTGCTTGGATTAATTACACGCCAAAAGCTTTGGGGCTTGTTAGAAGCAGGCTAGGTCAGGTACTCTGGAAAAAGTTGGATTTTGCTTCTTTGACAGCGGATACATGGGAATTGTTAGCTACTTTGTATGCAACCCACCGAGCGTTCGTGGGCAGCAGTTTCGCTTTACGGTAAAGGCGCTTCTTACGGTTTGATAGAGGTTTTAAGTAGGCATTGTACCATGGAGCTCCGGCATGCGAAAAGATTTTGCGAAGCGGGATGTATTTGTTGGTTAGCTTGTCGACTTTTCGCAGGAATAAGTTCCAGTTAGCTTCAACTGTACGGTTGTCGAAATTGTCTAGAAAAATGTCAAGAAAAGTAGACAGTTCAATGTTAATGGCATCGAAATTTGCTTTCTTATAATCACGAATTTGCTTAGTTGTCTTACGTGTTTCTAGAGCTGGTACTGAGATGTCGAAAGAAAGGATTAAATGATCAGATAAACCGGGTAAATATGTCATGCACGAGACAGAGTCGGGGCGTGAGGTAAGTACGAGGTCTAGTACCGTTGCTGTGCTGTCTGTTATTCTCGTCGGCTGGGTAACTAGTTGGGTAAGGGTGAAGGTTGAGCAAAGGTTCAGAAAGTCGCTAACTTGTGAGGAAATTGAATTAAACTTGGGCGATTCGGAGGACCACATGATTTGAGGGAAATTAAAGTAACCTAATAAGAAAATCGGGGCGTTTGGCAGGTGAGTTACTACGGTATTAAGAACATCGTGTAAGGAGGCAGTAAAAGTTGGCGGGGCATTAGGGGGGCGATAACATGCCGCAAAAATGAATTTCTGGTGCGCCACCTCAACACACGATAAGATAATTTCAATATCGGTTTCAACAGCAACCTGGTAATAATCGTGTGCATTCGAAACAGCAAGCATAACGCCACCGCCTTGGCGAAGGGTACGGTCACAACGGTAAATTGTGTAGCGGGACGCATCGTAAAAAAATTCCGTGTTCCGAATTTTATTATTCAGCCAAGTTTCGGTTAACGCGATAACATTAGGTCTGCACCTGTCTATGATACAGATAAAAGAGTCAAGTTTATTAAGCACACTCCTGACGTTCGCAAGAAGTACAGATAAGCGTGACGGGGGCGGCAATCGCCCACATCCCCTCGCGTCCTCCTATCGTGTCTCTAGGTTTGCTGTTTGCGTAGCGTCTAGGCCGTTGTTTTGTGATGCTTTGCGTTGATGCGTTTCAGGGTGGGGAAAGTTACTCGTTTCTGTTACAGTATCGGTTGAAGAGTCATATACGTAGCATTGTTGGTTGACATACAGTTTCGTGTAGCGCAATTTGTATTTCGGGGATCCGGGTAGACCCTTAGCGAATTCAGACAGTTTCTTTCGTGCCTCACGAGTCGCAGGCGAAAAGTCTTCGGATACCGAAATACCGGATTCTTTAAGTTTAGCGCGCGCTGATAATACCTTATCTCGGGTTTTAAAGGAACGAAATTTCATTATAATGGGGCGGGGTTTGGATGCAGATAGCGTCCCTATACGGTGAGCTCTTTCGACCTCTGAGGGGGGTATTTCGCCGCCAAGTGCGGAGTGTAACGCGGCAAGTGCTTTCTCCTCAGTATCGTTCCACGTTTCTTCCGAATCCGATATATCATGAATAACGACATTATTTCGTCTGGAGCGATCCTCTAAGTCATCCAACCGCGTCTGTAACATCTCTTGTTGGGACGTCAGATGGGCGGTGGAGCTCCTAATTGACACGATATCTTCCTGGAGTGCGTTTAGGGTGTTCTATTCATGCTCCAAGGTTTCAAGGTGGGTGAATACATCTGAGAGACTAGTTTTTTTAGTCTCCGGGTTATCTTTTATTGCTTTAACATCCGAAGACTGTATATGCGCGACGTTTTGCCGTACGAGCGCCATGCGCACCATGCAGGTCGTGACAGCGTAGCGCTTCGATGCATACACCCGAATCATGAAAAAAGTGACGTGTTTTGTAATTAGTAAGGTACTGGGTATTTCGAAATAAATTACACAGGGGTCGAAGTAGTTACAATATAATTATTTTTACTTCAAATGAGAAGAAATTCAAGCGTTTCAAATATACAGCAAGATGTGATCGACTACAGGTAATTCATAACATGTATCGTACTATGCACAGCTCTACGTGCGCAAGTGATGCATGAGGACTCCGTAAGAAAAACACACACAACGTAAGGAAAACATTGACTACGTTATACATGTCCGTGTTTTCACGCAACAAAAAACGGGGCAATAGTTCTTGCACTTACACACAATGTTACCCCACCGATGCTGGAAGGCAAAGCAAAATATTAACGTGGTAGCGTTAAACAGCTTTTTCCGTAGAAATTCCGGTGTTGGCTGTCGGTGTCGGTTATTGTGAGTGAAAACTCAGCGCTGTCGGTGAGCTAAAAACCGATAATAATGCCTGTAAACGATTAGTGACAATTTTCTGTCCAAGTGAGAATAGAACCAAGGCCTTTTGCGTGGAACGCAAGAGTTTTAGCATTTATAATTGAAACTGCTCCAAAAAAATGCTCCGTGAATGTCACGTAGTGGGAAGCGTCTCCTTTACGCGTGCACGTATAATCTTGCGCGGCAGAAGTGTAGAATAGCTCCAGGCGTCAAAACATGTGAATTGGGCACTGATTGCGTGTTCTAATGGCCAATTCATTACAAAGTGTTCATATTTTATCACCATAAGGTGCAAAAGCATGAACAAAATAACAGCTGTGTAGATTTGCGTATTGTCTCACGAACATGTTGTGTGCTGTTCGCTGACTCACAAAAGGAATGATCAATGCGTTCAGTAGGTACTCTAGGGTAGTTTGAAATAACCGATGTTACGTGCACAAAAGTTTGTTTCCTTGATGAACGCTGGAGATATCCACCGATTATCGAGACCAGACAAGAAATTTTGAAGGCCACGCGTGAACCAATTACACTATCGCGTTCTACTCTTGAAGGCGATGCTGGGGCGTCTTTTAAGTTTCAGGCATTCATTTTTGCGTTTTCGACAATGTAGGGAAAATTGCATAGCGAGCCTCCCGTCGAACTACTTATTATGCTTCAATAGTCTCTGATTAACAGGGCAGACGCACAACACTGCATTTCCTTTCTCGTTTTATTATGTATGTATATATATATATATATATATATATATATATATATATATATATATATATATGTAATATGTTTATTCAATTATTCATATATATTTCTTTATTCATTCATTTCCTTTTAAGCAATGTTATTTTCTTTTAAACTCGCTTTACAGAAAGTTTATACCAGAATGATCACAATTCAAGAGGCGTTTACTTAATTTGATTTTGGATGAATAATACAGTTTTTCTGATGCCATTAGCGCATCACATAGGCGCGGTGGTTTAGCACAACACATGGGAATGAATAGATTTGACAACTCACGTTGAGTCTAGCTGCGAGTGTGAGGCAGGTTTCAGCGAAAGGCTGCGGCAAACTCTGGGAGCTCCTTACGGGTTTGTTGCACCGCCGCCTAGGATCACCATACAACGGATCCACATAGCGATCACTAGAGCACAGTGCGTAGCACGATGCGACGAAAAATATTCTGTCTGAGCAAGCCTCGACAATCTTGCATGCGCACTGCTCAAGTCCTCCACGACAGCCAGCCTGTATGCGGACAGGGCAGCGAGAAGTGCCTTGATGTCCACGTGGCACGGTGGCCAGTCTGACAGTACAGTGTTGTTCGAAAGTCGTACATGTCCCACGCGGCTTCTACTACGGCTTTAGTTGTACATCAGCTCATGGAACAGACCTCTGAGCACTTCGTCCGCAATCAGGCGGCCGGCGCCACCGTAGTTGACGGCTAGTGGAAGGTCTGAGTGGTACAGAGGAAACACAAAGTAGTCCAGGGCAATTGTTTGTGTGCCATGGAAGCTCCGTCGTAGGCTCTGTAAGGAGCCCGGCTTCAAAACGTTAGTAATGTCTTGCTCTTGTAGCCTCCATATCCTGGCCATTAGAGTTAACCATTCGATGAAAAATGGAGCTCTTCGTGATGGTTCTGGCAGCACCCCAGCCAGGAAGCTGTCGCCGTTCCACTGGATGTTGGTGCTGTGGGCACGGAGCTGAACGAATACCTTACTTCGACGCAACACAGCATCGTTGAGGACACCTCTCACGTCCCGAATGAAAGAATCATATTCCAGATATAAAGGAAACAGACTCAGCAATCCGGTACCTACTGCATTCTCAATCTCGACAAGACAGCGGCGTGCATGAGCCGATCGAGGCAGACCTGCGATCTTCAGTGTGACGTCTGCGATTTCACTGCGGGCCATCCAGCCAAGCTCGAGGGTTACGCGAAGACCCAGGCTCAGCGTGAGCGCCTATTGTGTCTCGACACCGAGTTCCAAAATGTAGACAACTGAGCGCAAGAGACCTATGTCTTCCACTTCCACGACGTCGCAGGGTGAGAAGCGTCGTGCCCGCATAAGGTAGTCGTTGAATAGCAGGACCAGACGACCAGTTGGAATGGGTAGAATCGCTGTCTCGGTAAGGTCACGGATTGACATTCGTACTGTGCTCGGCTCAGGCGCTGTCATGCGGGCGCTAGCGTGTCCAGTGTGAGTTTGTTCATCGCCTCGATGATGGATATGATATCGGCAGAGCGTGGCGCTGAAACGTCGAAGAGGCGCCGCATTCTTCGAATGTACTTTTGGTAGCGGAGTGATCGCGTCGACTCTATTGGATGGCCGACGAATACCCGCATGTAGCGATACATAAACGAAAAGTGGCACTGGGGAACAATTTTCAGCACCGGCTCAGAGCTTTCCACGCGAAACGGAGACAGTCTGACGTTGACTTGGAACCACATGTGAATGTTCCAGTTTCCAGAGAGGTCGAGAAGAATCGCCAGTGGGTCCCAGGGGGCTTTTTCTGGCCATGGCAGATGGTGTTCGGTCATAAACCTCTTCAGATCTTGCAGGCTGTTCTCTGATCATTCCATGCAGGACTTTGCCAGGGCGGCTACCTCCTTTTCGATGCTCACCGTGGACGAAAAGTTGCGGGCCTGCTTCCGGCCATTGTGCGAAGCCCGATCGACCGCATCGAGCGCACGCTTGTACATCGAGTCTTCAGCCGCGTCAACGACAGAGATCAGATGATGTAGGTGCTTTCAACCATCGCAGACAAACCCGTAAAACTTCTTACAAGGGTCTTGGGACTTGTTAATGGAGTCTATAATGGCAGCCATGTATTGCTGGCATGCCATTTCATCGCAGCCAGAGAAGAGTGGTAGGTCTGCGTGGTCCGTGTAGACCTTCCTTCTTCTGGCGTGGAAGATGTCACGGTACTTAATACGGATCCAGATAGTCGAGTTAAGGTAAGCCACAAGAGCGACGCTACAGAGAACTGCCGTGGCAGAAATGATAGTCTGAAATCTTTCGTTCAAGTACCAGTTCCCTAGACGAAGCTCAACTTCGGCGCCATTGCGTTCCTGCGAACGTGAAGGCAAACACATACAGCGGCTTAAACGAGTAGAGTAATTTAGTACGTCATGATTGTTAGTGAATGATTTGCGCCGTGGTTTTCTGTTATAGTACTAGCCGCATCAGTCATACAGTACATACTGTCTATTGAGGATATGTGAGCAAAAAAACAAATAACCTTGCGGGCTTCTTCTAAAGAGATTTTCGCCCTTTAAGAAAACCTGACGCTACCGATCTTCACAGGCTTCTTCTTCAGGAATGAGACAGCCTGGGATGTTCACGGCTTAAATGCCACTGCTTTTCGTGTGCGCGAGGTTTTCCGTGACTCGTCGCAAGCCCTGCAAGTGGAGAGAGGGCAATGTCTCCGTAGAGTGCTTAGTGTTTCCCGCTGTCAGCTGAATGAGCCAAGATTCGAAGAGGTGCCGCCGGCGAAGGTTCTTTTCATTTTCAGGATCACCGAATCGTTGGGACTTATATGGAGGTCAAACCACACGCAGTGTTCTGCCAATGCGCTACATTCACTATTCAATTGATGGGGGTCATTCTGGTGCTGCCGCATTCTTTTATGAGTGTTCTTGGTTTACCTGATGTATAGAAGTAATGTAATGAAGAAACCAGTCAGGCTTCAAAGCGCCGGGTTGAAGGGGCCTTGAACCCTTCTCTGTGTAACCGCGGTTTTCATTCACAAATTGAACATCACAAAAATTTTAAAATTCCGTCCAGTACGAGCGGAGTTACACAGATTTGTCACACGTTGCAAACACATTATCTTTTCTTTCGTCCCGACAAAAGCACTGGAAGCTGGGTAGGGAGAAATGGGAGGGTTAAAAAAAAAAAAACGTCACTTGCGCCTCTTGACCTTAAGCATTTATTTTCTTTTTTTTCCTTCGAATACGTGGCTTTTTCAGTGCGATTGCGCGCGCACACGTAGACAAGTGGCGGCTTCTCGCGGCGACCTCTGTAACAACCGAGCTCGCCATGTTCTAATCAGCCAATGGCTGATAGAAGGGGTTACTGGTCCTATTTTCGGTGATCCGTCGAGGTAAAAGTAAGCTATTTTCAGCTGACTTTGATGATTTTTTGTGAATTTCATGAAGCGTGCTCCGCTGAATTATTTGGTTCGCATGTTGTCGGGACCCTCTACTACCGATCAGCAGCGTTTTCTGACCATGCTCAAAATTGTTACAGGGCCCTATTAAAACAAACTTTGGTTGAAGCTCTCATTTCTCCGATTCTTTAATTGCAGTATCTTCCAAGGAAGCTTATTCGCATATTTTACTTAGTGAAATATATTAAAATCCCGTTAATTATCTTCACATGGTACCGGAAGAAATCTCTGAATTAACAAATTCCGAATAATCAAATACATTAGGAAAACAATAAATGAATGTATACTACGTGCACACTTTCATTTTATTGCTGAATGCGGAAATTGGGTACTCAGTTTGCATAAGAGCACCGTAACGGTTTTCGTCATCCTGCAACCTCTTTCGCAACGCTACCTATAATTGCGCAAGGCTCCCATGTATTAGTCCGAAACATCCTCTGAACCATTACCTCATTATGAATCGGCACCACCACTGCCACCATGCCCACGGAACAATATCTTTGCTTTTTTAAATCTTTGATCGGTAAGCGAAAAAAATTTTACTGCAAAGACTAAGCACCTCCATTACAGCCGCTTTGAAGCGAAGAGCGCAATTGTGGGTGGCAACCACGACTTTTGGAGTGCCTGCAGCCAACGAGGTGCCGCATTCGGTGGTAAAAAAGTAAGCATGTAGCGCTCTTGCCTTTCTGTTACCATGTGGTTCGAAATGCTGACCATGGCAATGCGGACTGCGCCACCTCGTTTCGGAAGCTTGCGAACGTCGTTTCGGCTCTTGGCAGCGCACATTCGCGGTGCATCGCGCTGGGTGCGCTACCAGAATCATCCGAATCCAATGGGTTGGCGCCAAAAGTACAGAAAATTTAGGGCACCCTAACGTTTCGCATATGGGCGTTGTACGCGATAGCTACATCCTCTTCATAGTGCGTATTTCCAACACTTAGCGCACGAAACACATTTCGAATTTGCTATACAGCCACAATACGTGGCCTTACGGGAATAAGCGCAGTATAGCGTGTGTGCCTGTTGTAGTGGCGTACCGGCTTTCAACCGCGGAGCCATCGTGATAATCACATGTTATTTTTCTCTATCTAAACTGTGCTCCAATGGTTATTTCTCGAAAATAATACAACTTATTTCGCGTAACGTTTCATGGGTCGCTCATTATTTTGCATTGGGCCACCAGTTTGTTATTCGTCAAGAACTCCTTGACAAGCCCCTTTCGAAAAGCTGACCTAATCCGCCTATCATAAGCTGTCTTACAGTGTTGAAATCGTGGCCTCCGAACGCCTTCTCTGCTCTTTCCTCAGTTAACCACAGGATAATAAATATTAGCTGCAATGGCTATCCTACCCTTTTTGAGGCGTGGAGGGGCCGTACCGATATGGTGGAACGCTATTCGCATAACCTGGTCTACATAACCCTAGTGCCACCTTGCCACATTCATTCCAGAGCATGTAAAGCATCGTCATCCAGTATTATCACATACGCAGTGCGATATTATATTTTCAGACGCATCCACAGTGGTCAATGCCCAGTAACACGGAATGACTTCTAGGCCAGACAACAGACAGCAGCAAGTGATACTCTCGGCGGTGCGTTGAAGCCCATTCAGTGGGTGCTGCTAGTAAACTTCGGTCACAAGGTGTGACGTCACTGTTCTCTGGGCTAGATCCGCTTGCACAGGTTGGTTTGTATGTGTAGGTTTAATGTCCCAAAGCGACTCGTGGGCTACAAGCGATGCCTTAGCGGACTGCGGATAATTCTTCAAGGTGCATTGAAATCACACAGAACACGAGGCTCTAGCAATACGCCTCCATCTAAATGCGACCGCCACGGCCAGGATAGCAGGCAGTCAATCCACCGTAAGTACTGTGCTCTCGCCGCGGGCAACTGTGTGCGCGGTCGCATCATAATCAGCTGTGGCAGCAGCAGCAGCAGTAGCAGTAGCGCCCGACCACATGCACTGCAGGGCAAAGGCAACCCCGTCCTGTGCTTGCTGTTGCCGCGTCATCTTAGCAAACTGTTTCATCTCATATGTCCATGTAATTTTCTTTCTCGCCCTCACGCCCCTGCCTTCTATTGGCATCCAGTCTCTTGATCTTAATGAATGACGGTTATATGCCTACGTGCTACATGCACACGCCATGGATATTTCTTCTCGATAAAAGACATCTTTAACTCCCGTTTGTTCCCCCCCGCACCTACACTCTCTTCTTTTTCTTTGGGTTACACCGGTGACTTTCCTGAGGCATTACCTCTGCGTTGACCTCAACTTAAGTTCACCCCTCATTGTAAGCCTCCATATTTCTTACTGTTGGACGAGTTGGACTGTTTGCCGAGATGGTATTTCATTATCGAGAAAACTACCCAAACTGTGTTGTCCTTCTCTCCCTTCAACTACCTTTTTGGCGCAGTTTTCATTATAATACATATTTTTCCTCTGTGCGCAAGTACCTGTGAGAAGTAACTGTTACAAACTTTTCCCCTCAGCGATAACTACAATTATGATTTTCGAATGCCTGCCGAATGCACTCCCTCCCATCTTTATTCTAAGTTATTTCGCTCATGCAGTTCAGTTCGGCGGTCACCTGTAAATGTAGACGTATTCGTTTACCACTTTTAGTGCCTCGCTGTCTATCGCAAAGCGCTGTTTTCTCCCCAGTCTGTTGAACATTAGTTTAGTTTTCTGCGTATCAATTTTCAGACCTACCGTTTTTCTTTGATGATGATTTTGATGATGATGAAGATGATTATATCTGGAGTTTGATGTCCCAATACCACGACCTGATTATGACAAACGCCGTAATTGAGCGCTCCGAAAACTTTCACTACGTGGTGTTCTTTAATGTGCGCTGTGATCGCACAGTGCACGGACCTCAACCATTTCACCTCTATCGAAATGTGACTGCCGCAGCCGCGATTGAACCCGTGACCTTTGGGTCAGCAACTGAGCACCGTAACCATAGTTACACCGAGGTGGCCATACTGCCATTCCGCTTTCCTTGTCCCATAATTCTTGATTTGCGATCCGTCCCTAAAGTTACTCATCAAGGCAATGTCATGAGTAAATGGTACCTTACTAAGATAACCTGGCCCAATTGATATCCCTTAGTGTTCCCAGTTTGACACCTGAAAAGCTTCGGTAAGCACGCGGAAAACAGCCTTGCAGAGTTCGCGTATCCCTGCCTTACATTCTTCTTTATTAGGATTTTGTCGCTTTCTCGCCAGCAGCCTGTTCACGTGACGTCATGGGAAAATGAGCTCTCGATTGGTATATATATGAGGGATATCAGTTATGAATTGCCATCATGCTTTTTCGTGTACTCATACGCCCGCTCTACCTCCTCCCGCATCAATTTATCGAGCGCACTCAACTGATTTTACTTCCTTTTGCGCGTTTTGACAGTTCCAGCGCAAATAACAGCGTGTTTCCGAAAAGCGTGAACTCTTGATGGACTAAATGGTTAGCCATGAAGTTTTACACTTTCTTATGAAGAAATAAGTAGTTGGGAGAAGGTAGCACCTGTACAGGATTATAGTGAAAACGAGAAAGAAACAAATCTTTCGTCTTAGAACTCTGCGAGCTTTTGGGGTCCTTAGATATATGCACACGATACTATTACTCTACGCAAAAGCTCTATGATGCGAGCACTAGGCTCACTAAGAAAGTTGTCTTGAGATAGGCATGCTTATCTGAAACCCACCTGGCTTTCCGGCACTGGCCCTGGGACTGCAGGTGGCTCCACTGCGCTGCCCGTGTTGTCTCCGCGGGCCGCAGCACCGACTGCATGGCGTGCGGCAGCCTGCATCTGGTGAACTGCGTGAAAGTCGTGCAACTCTAGGCGATGGAAGCCCGGCCTTCTCGCCGGGAGTGTGATGCGCCTGCGGCCGCCGAACGCGACAACACCGGAATCCCAGAAACTGGATCTGCTGCTACTGCTGCTGTAATTGCTCGCCCAGGCATCTGAAATTGCATCGCTCGATGCGACCTGGTCTCCGGTGTGGCTGAACATCGTCCTGCGTGCGAAAGCGATCTTTAGAAAAAAAAACGACTCGCTCTGGAAGCTGTCAACCACTTCGTCAAGGTGAATGTACATTCCACATAGGGGCCGCTGTTGCTGAAGATGATAATGATGATGATGAACCTTCAGCTTTGCTGGGACTCACCCACAAAGAGGGATCGGCCAAGAACCATGCGGCAGAATCATCAAGTGTTCTAAGTCAGGCATTCAGGTAGTCTTGTAGCCGTAGATAATAACAATAGGCTAACAGGGTAATCTCTTTGTTGCCCTTATGTACTCGCACACAGCAGAGAAAACTTCCCTGTGGCTATAACCTAATGTAATCCCTCCGAAGGATAAAATTAGTTCCACATTATGTTTAAACCTGGTTTCCCGTATAATAAACTACATCACAATAAGCTATAAATGCCCGTATAATAAACTTCATCAATGAACATACAATAGTAAACCCCAGACAAATTGGTTTAGATCGGGATACTCCATTTGGTGTGCACATGTGGATTTGGAAAGTCGCATACAGCTGGCTCGGCATCGCCGCGAATACTGTGCACTAGTCACTCTAGACTTAGCTAAAGCGTACGACAAAGTGAAATATCCTATCCCAATCCAGCAGATGCAAGACTATCGCTTTCCCAAGTATATAACAACATGGATTACAGAATTTGTGAAAGACAGAGAATTTTATTGCTTCTTGGATGGATTCTCTCTAAAGAATATAAGCAAACACGAGGTGTACCTCAGGGCTCAGTAGTATCCCCGGTGTTATTCAACTTATTACTAAGTTCCATTCCAACTCATCAGGATATCCAAATTTACGTATATGCAGATGATATTGCTTTTTTCGCAACAAACAGTGATCTGCACTCATTGTATCAGGCATTACAGAATTACATGAACATGCTAGATGGTTGGCTTGACAATCAATATCCATATGTCATTGAACGTCAAAAAGTGCGCTTCTGCCATTCTTTTTTAAGGATCGTGTCAACATCTCCCTGATGTATCGTACCGAGCTCATTCCCCAGGTCGATTTCCTGAAATACCTAAGCGTCGTATATAATAGGACGCTAAATTGGAAAAACCATATAGAGGAGGTTGGCTGTAAAGCGTCACGTGCCTTGGGGTGGTTACGCGAATTAGGAAACAGAAAATTATGATTGCGTAGGAGTACATTGATAGTGATTTACAAGATGTATGTGCGGCCTATTGTAAAATTCGGGTGCGTATTATTTTCAGGCAGCACGGCTTACAAGATGAGACAATTAATATTATTAGAAAGAGAAGCTTTGCGCTTGTGTCTTGGACTCCCGAAATTTGTGGCAAATAAGGTTTTGTATGTGAAGCGCGCCTTCCACCTTTGTTAACACGGTTTAGAATACTTACAGTTCAAACTTTCTTAAAAATATACAATTCGCCTCTGCGACAAGCTTCATGCGTTTTTATTCAAGAATCAACCGCATTCTTTAGAACACAATGGTCTAGACTACACTCCCCTCAGATTAGTTCGTCCAAGCGTTGCTGGAGCCTATCAATGTAAATATTTATCAGATTGGCATAACGAAGACGCCTAATTCAAAACTTGAAATTAAATTTGATGATATTTTCCCCTCTAATGCGAAACAACTGCCCCTTCAATATTTAAATACTTGGTTAAAGGTTACTTGACTCATCTCTCCATAAACAACAATATTGCGACAGATGCATCCGTATTGAATGAAAAGGCTGGAATAGGCATCTTTTGTACTTCTCTCGACTGGTATTTCTCAGTTCGATTACCAGATTACACACCTATATTCATCGCTTAATTATTTGATATAATTCTAGCGCTTCGTAAACTTCCTGCAAGCGAATCAGAAGCGGTCATACTTACCGATTCTCTCTCAATATGCACTGCACATCTAGAGCAAAACATTTGACATTATTGAGTATGATTAGCAGTTTTACCACCAGAAAACCTGAAAAAATTCACCTTCTATGAATACCTGGCCACTGCGGGATTTATCCAAACGAGATGGCAGACTCGTTAGCCAAAGCATCTTTAAGCGGACCACTTTTACCTATTTTACCCGATTTCACCTACGTAACAGCACTCAGATATAGAAATTCTTGTTTGCACAAAGAATAGAAAAATTATCATTGAATAAAGTCAGAGACTTCGTACATTAAGATATTGCTGGAACAGTGGTG